>VDFB02063228.1:0-64895 GCA_007258455.2 Sequoia sempervirens
AAGGACAACTCCTGAAAACGGCTAATGCTACTACTCAATTCATCTTCGTTCTCATCGGGATCATATCTTCCTATATACGGGGTGCCGAAGGGTTTTCCGTCCCTTCCTTCTGTCAAACTTTGGTGCACTCGTCCAATGGATGTGTCTATTCTTGTCAGATTTTCATATGTTCTTTTTATGCTCTGATTTATTTCAATTAAGTCCTCATCCAATTTCTTACCGACTTGCTTTAGTCTTCTTCGCCAGTTTTCTTGTTCTTGTAGCCTGAGTGATCGCCGAACTTGCTCTTCCGAAGTCCCGTGCCCTTCAGGTACTCGGTTCTTGTCTTTGTTCGGCCGTACGGGCATTTAATATATGTTCAGGCGATCATCGCTGGCTACCGGATGTATGTCTCCGGCTCGTGTCTCCTTCTTCTTCTTCTCGTTTAGTTCGTTCTTCATAGCATTGTAGTATTTGTTGTCTTCGGCGTTCCCGATCTTCTTCTTCTCGGAGGTCTTCTAGAATAATGGAGTGATGGGCCAGTAATCGGGGCATATGATTCAAGAGATGATTCACCTCGTCGTTCACTTCCAATCTATCCCAGATAACTTCCTCAGGGATCTCCCGTATCTGGGATTCCTTTCGTACGTGATCTCGTAACGATATCTTCCACAGATTAACCAGATCTTCCGTCAATCGGTCTTCCCATTCCTCATTAGCATTTACAAGTTCTTCCGCCGGTTGACCCATTACGCTACCATGGCAGGTGATGCCCTAGTCCATTCAGGCAACGGCGCCAAATGTTTTCCTACGGAATGTAATTCAAGTACTACATACTACTGGCAAACTAAGTCACGTGCAGAACATAGAATAAAACAGTAACCAGAAAGATATCATGTTTGGACACCAGAAACTTTATTCATTATCAGAAATATCATGTACAATCAAAGAGTATCAGCAGTGCTTAACAATATAACCATAACCATCGGCACATCACTATCTCCCGACTATCCCAACAGACTACATATAACGTTCGGCGGTAGTTAGATAACCAACCGATACGACGTTTCATAACAACATTATCATTAGTCGGGACTTGATTGCCAAAAGTACATGACATGTATTATTCTTACTAACTATTGTTTTATTAGCAATTGGCCGACTATAACCAAGGCCGACTACAGCCGACTACAACAAAGTAAAGATATACTACTTACACATACAATGATAAAACTTCAAGATTTTTAGATCAAAGGCATGGTAACTCTCCTGATTTATTATCTCAATATTCCACCAAAGGTTACACGTTGGGACAACAGCTCATGTCAAAGAGACAATCACACTACTGCTATAAAACCAATAACACATGAACAATAATTGGATGCACCTATTTGAATAGAGAGAGCACAAGCTGTACTTGGTGCTTAACTATCACAAATACAATCCAAGAACATATACTAAGCGAACAATATGAAGGCTTGTGAGCTTAGTGTTTTGCTGCCGTGAAATAAAGTTACAAAATAATGAGCCCAAGGCTCTTATTTATAGAATTCAAAAGAGTAGGCAACCCTAAAGTCTCCTTGAGTTAACATTGAGTTCTTGCCAATCAATTAGCAAGATTTATTCCTAAAAAGTAGGAAACCTAGCAGTTAACTGGAAGACTACTTCAGTTAACTGAAGCTAAACTACAAGAGAACTCATAGTACAATAGGTGTCTCCAAGATAGACATCCACGATTAATGGAGATAGACATCCATAATTAGTGGAAGTCAAAACAAACATCCACAATTAATGGAATCAGTCATGCATGATTTAAGGGACAGTTAGTTAACTTGGAAAGAAGCATCAAGTTAACTATTGTTAATCATAAATGCCATCTTAGAGGGTAGGACGTCCCAACTAGGTGTCTTTACACCTCACCACCTCCAGTCAACAGCTCTTCAATCCATTCGTTGACTTCTTCGGCCTATGGACAATTAATGCTCCTTAGGATGATGACGTGGCGTTTCAACATCTCTTCACCATTCGCAAGCTACTATTGATATTTTATACACTTGGCAGCTACGTCATCCAACTTGGTGGACATGGAATGTGGAAGGTAGTGTGGTAGTAACTGGTGGCGGCTCTATGTTTGGAATGACTACCTTTTGCATTTGGCTATCCATTGAACGGTGATGTCATTTACGCCTTCCAAGGCATCCAACTTGACTACGAGCTTCACTTGATGCATGTCCGTGTCGAGTTTTTTCAGAAAGTCGTGAAGTAGGACCATTTTGGTCTTGATTTCAACTTGAGAGTACTGTATTCTAAAAAACTTGACTGTTGACTGACTGTAAACACGGATATGTTTAGACAACTTTTTCTGCAACTACTAAAAATAGTCTGCCGAGGGGTCATTTTTATGAAAAATTCTGAGACGTGGGTTTTACTTAGAATAATTTTCTAAACGGACCCAAAATGTCAGAAATCCCAAAAAAGCACTTTTCCTCGCACATGCAAGAGCCCTTTGGGGCAGAGGTTTCAGAGGCAGCAGAATTGAACAAACTCAGTTTGTCTGATTTTTGAAATTGTGACTTTTTCCGGAAACCCTAAAAAATAGGGGCAGCAAGGCAACTTTTTCTGGTAAAATCTAGCATGGATTTTGTTGAATATGCTATGCTGATCATACCCAGAAGACAGATTTATGAATATTTGTCGTTTTCTTGGACATGCAAGAAGATCTAAGACAGGAAAAGAGGAAAAAGACAAGAAGAAGATTGGGAGTTATCAACTGTCTTTCTAGAAAAATTATGCTTTTTGATGCAACCTCTTGATAAATTGTCCTTCTATGCAACTGATCTTCAAAAATATGAAGAACAATGAAAACCCCTCTGTCAGATCTTGAAAAGACATTTTGGAGAAGAAAATGTTGTTCTTGGCTTCAACCTACAAAGAAAGATAATGAAATATGGCGCTTAGGCTTGATGTATAATGATTCAAGTTTGAATGCATCAAGTTTGGGTGCCAACTCATGATTGAGGAGTGATTTGGCTTGATCTGGAGTTCAACTGATTTCCACTGATTGTGGGACGTTTTAGACATGAAAGCCTTCAAAATCTCTAACTGAAGTTAACAGATCTTGCTTTGACTTTCTAGGTGTCGTTTTCTAAGAGTTGAAGATATTTTCACTCTTTTTTCATGTTGAAGTGCCTCTATTCGATCCTCGCTCCCGATTGTTCAATTGATCCTGAGTTGTTGCTGATAGATTCGTTGCTGAGATGGATCAACTCTGAATAGGTATGCTTGGGAGCTACGAAGCTCAAAACCTGAAATTGATGTCTCAAATTCAAGGGCGCCTTTTCCCAGCAGGGGCGCTTTTAGCCTCAGAGTTAGTCAATTTATTGACTGTTCTTCAATTTCTCCATTTTGACCCTCCACGCTCTGATCTTAGATCACTGTTGATTGGTGAGTTTGATGATCTTGTTGACTTATGGGATGGATAACCAGCTCAGTCCTGGAAAGGATGACTGGTTTCACCAATCCCGAAAGTTAGTTTAAGTTCCTTAAAAGCTTGGGCGCCCCTGGCCTATAGGGGCGCTTTTAGCCTTTTGACCAGTTATTTTCATGTTGCAAACTTTCACGAACTACCTCAACTTGATCTTTGTCATCGAGTGTTGGATCTGTCTGTTGTCTTCGCTGACGGTGTCGTTGTCGAGATTGATTAAGACTGAGGAGGACGTCTGGAGGTCTCTAAGCTTGCAAACTGCATCTAACTGCATAAAAATATTTTCCTTGACACTTAGCCATTTCTTCATGATTTTTATTCTGCTTTTGCTTTCAGGTGATTTTTGCTTGATCCCTGCCTATGAATGTTTGACAAGTCTTGTGAATGTGCAACTGGGTTGATCGCGAAGCTGAGAGAGTGCTAAGGAGATGCCTTGAAGAAAGTAGTTGTTGAAAATTTCAACAAGTGGCTCCAAATGACGGGCGCCCCTAGCCAACGGGTCTCTTTTGCTTTGATGTTCATTGATTTACCCTCTATTTCACATGCTCGGATGATCAACAACTGCCGTCGTTTGATGTGTCTCATAGACTAGTGAATAGGTTCGTTGCAAAGCTGAGTTGACGCCGAGGAGATCACCTGAAGATAAGTTTGCTCAAAAACTAACATTTGAATAGTCTTATGCTTGGGCGCCCCTAGTTAGCAGGGGCTCTTTTTTCATGTTTTGACTGCCATTTTTGATGACTTTTGCTTTCAGCACCTTCTACCTCTACCTTCGTTTGACGATGTTTGATGGATCTGTTGGATTTGCTTGACAATTTGTCGTAAAGCTGGTAGAATTACGAAGGAGATGACTATCTAGGCAAGACTTGATGACTACCTTTGACCTCTTGAACTCATGGGCGCCTCTGGTCAGCAGGGGCTCTTTTGACCGCAACTTCATCATTTCCTTTGAAAAACTTCATCTCTTTGCGCTTGACGTTCGCCATGCATTGTGACTGATTTGAGCATTGTCGTTGACGACGCGGACGCGTGCATCTTAGCAACCACCTTCATCATGTTGTGTGTACAGGTGTTGGAAAAATGACTAAGGCATTTGACTACACAACCTCCTCTTGGTAGCAAGGCGTGCATTCTCCAGACTTAGTCAATTTTCAACATTTTTCACTTTTGAAAATCCCCTCCGTCGCAGAGCATCTTTTTGAGCATTCTCGCCATGGTTTCTTTGTTGGAGCTTTCGAGGCTTAGATTTCGCCACCTGGTACTGGCCATTTTGCCATTAATGGTTGCGGAGGTCTCAACTTTCTTCCTGAAAAATGAAAATAGACCCACCAGAGTAAAACAAACATTTTGGTGATTTTGACTTGACCAGTGTGATCGTGAAGCCAATTTATCGTATCAAAATCATTTTCAACTAATTCTGCAAAGGTCCTATTTTCAGGGGTTTTCCTAAAAATAGGGGTTTGAAACCCTAATTTTCAAATTTTCAAAAATTTGCAAGCATCTTCCTTGACACAAACCCACAAAAACCCTATGTTTGGTTTGACCTAAAACATACTTTTGACAACAATTTTACATGATTTAGCTCAATTTAAGCAAAATGTCAAAAATTTATTTTGGGTACAACATGACGAAGCTCGAGAAAATTGGGCCTTGTCAATTATCAACACCCTTCTATGGGACACAGATTCTGAATTCCAAATGAGGTTAAGTAGATTATTTACAAGAAAGGAAGAAAGAGATTATACCAATGTACAGGTATTACCAAAACATATCAATGTCAAATTTACAACTAACAATAGTGCAAACAAATGGAGTAACTTAAATGTCTCTTCCCTAGGAAAGTAACAAGTGTTTAGCAAAATACTATAAAACCTAGAATGAAATCTAAAAGATAGAGTCAATAAATTAACATTGTTTTAAATTAAAAGAAATCACAAAGTGCATAAAAACCAGGGTTGCAAACCTCTTGTCATCATCAACAACAAGAGTTGTCAATACTACATGGATTTTGTTATTTGCTACATGGATAGGAATTGCTAGATACTGATACAAAGTTGCTGCTAGCTATATTTATAAGCCACAGGAGATTCTCAAGGCCACCAATGAGTATATATTGTTGGTCAAGCAGTTTCTTTCAATAGTCTTTATTCTGGGCAATCCAATCATGTCTTAGTAGCAAATTAACAGTGAATTGTTAGGTTTCCTATCCCCATTTGACAAGTTATGCTCTATGATCCATATGTTATTTACTAACAGCCTAACAATGGCACTTTTAAAGTATGAGAAACAATTTAACACACACAAAAATGCTATTCTGGGTACAAGCATGTGCTCTGTCACTCTATTGTTAAAAACTGTTAGCACCAATCAACATATATATCAACAAAAAGGGTTTCCAAACATGTCTGTTGTGCCACTATATTATAAATAAAAAATAAAGTTAAAAAAATAAATTTGGTGTTATCAACCATAATTATGATTTCTATACTGATTATAGAAACAAAATAGATGATTAATCCAACAATGAAAGGCACCTATGTTCTATGACCCATATGTCATTTACTAACAGCCTAACAATAACACTTTTAGAAGTAAAACAAACAATTTAACACATAAAAATGATATTCTGAGTACAGGCATGTACTCTGTCTCTCTAATGTTCACAATTGTTAGTACCAATCAACATATAGATTAAAAAAAAAGGGGTTCCCAAACATGTCTGGTGTGCCACTATATTATAAATGAAAAATAAAGTTAAATAAAAATTTGGTGTTATCAACCATTATTATGATTTCTATACTGATTATACAAACAAAATAGATGACTAATCGAACAATAAAAGGCAACTAACAAAGCTGGTAAGTTACCAAAAGAATATCTTCATCTGTGCCAAATGACTTTCGTGCTTCATCCAAGCACCCCAAAGATATCCTTTCACATTCTCTGTTAGAGAATTAAAAAAAAAAATTACATAAGCAATGCTGTTGAGTGTTTTCCCAGGCATTTACAAATATTTAAAGTTCACTTTCCAATAACAATCATAACATCAATTAAGCCTCAATCCTTTTACCAAACATATTATGATAAGCTACAGAAAACTTATTAGCACATCAATTGCAGAACATTTAAAATCAAAATAGCATAGGATGAACTACAAAGCCTTGAATCAGATACATGCAATGTCATAATAAAGGAAGAAGAGATTTCAAACTCTGGACAATACACAATGAGCCAAGCTTGTACAAGGGTGCATGGAAGTTAAGTTAAACCTAAAAAGAAGTGCTAGCTTCTAAATGCAAAAATATTTTCAAATATCCTAGGTGAACAGTTGAGATTTCAATTTGGGAAGCAATTATTTTCCAACAGGTCTCATCCATGTATGACCCTTATTTGCTAGAACTATAGAAAATTCTCTCCAACAATGAACCACTAAAGAATGGCAACAACAAAATTTTAGCAGTAAATAACTTTACAATTATGATTAGAACATGAACAGGAGAATTAGGGTAAGTCCATATAAATATCTCTAAACATAGTTGTCCAATCCTTCTAAATCCCTGGTATGTCTACACTTGCTTTGCATTATCACCTCCTGCTATCATCTTTAGAGGATAACCCAAGGAAATTCCTGTAGATTCTGCAAGATATCAAGAATATGAAGATGTAAATCCTTCTTTCTGAACATTATTACCAGATCCTTCAAAATCTGATCCCCCAAGCACACAATTTACAACTGCACTTATCATGTAATCCTTGGATCTTTCCATGACCCTCTTAGGTTCCAGCGCCTAAATAGGTTCTATAAGGGATACAAATTGAGGCAAATACCATGAAATAGAACATCTACATTTAAGTTAATTGGCGATGTGGGCTTCACATACCACCTTCTGAACCATCACAATATGAGACCAAAATATGCGAGAAATGACAGAAATGAGTTGGAGGATGGTCAACTTGCATTACATAATCATAATAATCCCATAAAAATTAATAACATATATTTGATAGTTACCCAATTCGCAATGAGCTTTAGTGGGGGAAGAGGGAGGAAACTTTCTTTGAGAAAATTTGGACTTTCTTTGTATTACTTCTTTTATTGGTTGTAACTTGCCAATAGTGCTCCAAATTATGGACTATCCTTTTTTCATAAAATTCAAGAGTTGTCTATTGATTAGTTGTAACACTGACACAAATTTAACTGAAGTTATTCACATTGTGACTGATACAATTTAGATTCAGATTTTTTAGAATGCACACCAATTTTTCAAAAATATACAAAAAACAGATAATCAACAAAAGCTTGCAACTGATAACTTTAAAAAATTGAAAGTTCTTTTGTCATCATCTACAGTATTTCAAAGCAAGGGTGCTGCAAGCCCACAAAGAACAGTGTGGATTTCGTTCCTTCTCCATTGGCTCCTAACACCTCTAATATGAGCAACAGGTCTATAATAATATATTTTTAGATAGAATGCTCCTCCACTCAATCCTGCACAAAATTCAAGCTCTCAGTAAGGCATGCTTAGTGTTTTGGGCTGAGGTAAGGTACTTTTAACACTTGCATTGCAACAGCATTAGACCTGCAAATGATATCAGAATGAACCAAGTTATCAATAGTGTCAACCCTTTTCTCGGTAAGCTCAACCCTCATTTCAGCAATCTCCATCTCGTTTAGAGTTGTTATGTTCTTTACTATGTTCCACGGCATTTCGGGGACGGGGATGGGGGGATGGCAGGGGACTTATTTCCAGAGCATCCCCTAGGGGGCCATTTTTAGGGGACGGCAGGGGACTGCGATATACAAATTTATATATATATATATATATATGAATTTTTCAAAATTTATTAATATATTATAGAGAGAGAGAGAGAGAGAGAGAGAGAGATGTCAATAACTGATAACAACAATATCAATATGTAAATAAATCACGAGAGCAGTAGTATAACAGCATAATAAATCATGTCAATAAAGCATTATAACAGCAGTCTCAAACATCAATAAAACCATGGTTCAAAAGTAACAAAAACAAGAAAAACCCAATAGTGCAAATCTCTTAGGTAGAGTACATAACTTCTTAGCTACGTTCCACGACATTTCAGGGATGGGGACGAGGAGACGGCAAGGGACGCTTTTCCAGGACGTCCCCTAGGGGGCCTTTTTTAGGGGACGGCACAATATATATATATATATATATGAATTTTTCAAAATTTATTAATATATTATAGAGAGAGAGGGAAAGAGAGAGAGATATGTCAATAACTGATAACAAAAATATCAATATGTAAATAAATCACGAGAGCAGTAGTATAACAGCATAATAAATCATGTCAATAAAGCATTATAACAGCAGTCTCAAACATCAATAAAACCATGGCTCAAAAGTAACAAAAACAAGAAAAACCCAATAGTGCAAATCTCTTAGATAGAGTACATATCTTCTTAGCCTTGGATGCTGATGATTCTCAATTATTCAAACTACTCTTGACACACAAAGCAAATTACCCTGAAAATGGATTGAGAAGTATGCTTCCTAACATTGGTAACTAAAAATGCACAGGCATTTTATCCAAAAGCACTCCGACAAACAGGCATGCAGTGGGGAAACCTCAAATTTCTTAGGACTATAACATTCTTCAAAGTACTACAATCGCTTTTGGATAGAAAAGCAGGGTAGAAAGCTATTCACACACTGAAGACACACAAGGAATACAGTAACATGCACAAAAAATATATAGTACCATACACACAAAATATATGCAAATCTGATACAAACAGATACAAATAGAAAATATACAATAACATACACACAAAAATATGCAAATTTGTATCAAAGAACCATAAAAGCATTAGTTTTTTATGTTTTTTTTTAATTTGTTGAAGTGTCTGCGTCCGTTTGGGGACTGCTAGCCATCCCCAAGATGGTTGGGGGATGTTGGGGATGGCGAGGGACGTCCTCGATGTCCCCCAGCCATCCCCAAACGGGCAGGGATGTTTCTTGTCATTTCCTGCTCTCTAGCCTGTTTTGGGGAAGGCAAGGGGACGTCCCCTTTGCGTCACCCTATCCCAAGGACAGGGACAGTGCATTTTGGAACAGGGGACGTGTCCCCATGTAACATAGGTTCTTTATGCTTCCATCTATAGATGTAAGGAGCTATGTTACAAGGTTTTGCAGGAACCTTGCCCAAACCCAAACCACTCCAAACCAGGTTCTGATACTGGTCATGGTACAACCTAGGTTCACTTAGGGTGTTGCCCCAAGCTTTTAGATTTGATCCTTGTACACTTGAACATATCCATGTCAAATCCAAAGGTTGGGAACAGGACCCTAGGTGAACCCAAGCCAAACCCAAGAAGAATCCACCCAAGTGCCCCCAAAAAAATTAATAAAACAAATAAAAATAAATAAGAAACCCTAACACCAACTAACAACTTTCCTTAGTCTCAATCTAAGATGATGGGGCCAAGGATGCTACACAGCATCATTTGCATGGTGCAGCTTGTGGGAGTGACATCAGCAATGCTTATCCTTCCAACAAACGAGCTGATGACATTTATGCTCTCAATGAAGAGCAATATGATGATTCCTATTGATTTTACAACTGCAAATGCACTAATTTAAACCTTTTTGATTTATCTTTAATGTATGACAATTGAAATTAAATTATTAACTTTCAGTTGTGTTGCCACACAACATTGGGAGTCAATGGTTTGTTCTTCACATTGTAGAGTAGGCTGATGACCCAAAGTCCAATTCAAATGGAAAGCTTCAGTTAGCATGTTCCATGGTTCGTCAAAGGGAGGGTAAGAGCTACTTGATGGAAAGCTTGAAAGATTGTGTCAAGATTTTGGCAAATGACATGTGAAGGGGAAGGGCACATAGGGGAGCAGGAAAGCTTCTTATATTCCATGGACAATGTACAAACATCAATAAGTGATTGTACATACATATGTGCTTGTGGAGAACTAGGATGGCAAGTTTGCACACCTAGGGCTACCAGTATTTGGAGTATTTAGAATGGCATTGGTTAGCTGAAATAACAAAGGGAGTACCTAGTATAGATTTGGATTGAGTACCCAAGGATGCTGCCTTATGGGGCACATATACAATTGATTGTTATCTTCATCAACTTTTCTAGTTTTTTGTCACTACTAAGTTACTAACCTAAGTTACAAGGTCCATATTTTTCCCTCATTTATCACTACTAACCTAAGTTACCAAGCCATCCATTTTTGCCCTCATTGCCATACTAAATGGGACAGGTATGAGAGTAAAATGGGATGGAGCTCGAGTTCAGCCAAGGCAAAGCCTTGCCATCCTAGATACCCTCCAAGTGAATCCAGATAAAACCTAAGGGAAAAAGAACATCAAAATTAGAAAGCTAGTGGGTAAAACCCAAATGGTGCTATTGCCCATAGTAAATTAACAAGCCACTACTGCCACTCCATTGATAACCACTGCCACAAAACATAATAGTGCCATGCAAGAGGAATACAATGCCATTTCCGCTTCTAAAAGTTTAGGACCCACTACGGTGGTGTTTGGCAAAGCAAGAGGCTACTTAGAGAGGATGACAAGAATTGAATGTCGAATAGGTGTGTGATGCTTTTTCTAGGGTGCTTGAAATTCCCTTGACCACTATTAGATGTTAGCATGAAGAGGCTTGCTAGATTTGCATGGACCATAGATAATAAAAAACCCCTCTTTTCAAAATACGAGATTGGTAGCGAAGAAATAACCAATAAATGCTTGCTAACCATGCATAATTTTTTCATTTTTTTTTATATTAAACTACTTATACTGTTCTAAAACTAAAATATTAATAAAAATAAGATGTTAATAAAAAATATAAATACATAATATTAAAAATATATTAAATAATAATTTAAACATATACACATATAGTATGGCTGCTGTATCCAGCCTTACCAAACCCAGGGGAAGATTTTGCGGCTTTGCCATAACAGCAAACCCAAACCAGCAACTTAGTTGCTAACTTGTACCTAGAGAAAGCCCCTAACCCATGGCTTATTTTAATATGGCTGCAGCTTCTTCCTTCTTTTTCTTCAGCAATAAACTTTGGCATGTTTAGTTGAAGAATAACAACACCTGCAGTGATGGTAAAAGAGTTGTTTTATAGCAAAGTGAGTGCAATTGTAGCTTCCTTCTTAGTCCTATTACTTGCCTTGAATACACTTGAGTACTTGCAGTTGCTGGCTTATAGGATGTATAGATCAGAATGACTGCACCTCTTAAAAGAAATTGTGTGATCCATAGTTTTCCAACTCAGACTTGGCAAATCCATATTTCATTCCAATTCAGGACCTTAGCAAAATCTTGGCAAAAGTCGACAACTTGAAATAATAATTAAATTCCATTAAAAAATATGAATTGGTACCCACCTGCTCATATGCATGGAAAAATCTTCATTAAACATGTAGAAACCCTAGGAACTTGAACATAGAAGAAACTCAGCAACAGAATACATTCAAAAACACCACAATAAGACTAAAAACAACCTATGTATTTTCGGCATTTTTTGCATGTTTTTTGTTCCTGTGTTATAGTCAACCAGAGTCTGGCAACTCTTCACAATGTTCAGTGGTCAATTTACTCAACAAAAAAACAGCAAAAACAAAAAGAACTGTCTTTGGAGACTTGGCTGAAAACCCCTGCAAGTTTATGGTCAACTTAATCTGTAAAAATCATTGAACCACAGGGATGAGGATGTCCCCGTTATGTGGGGAAGCCAGGGAGACATCTCCCCTTCTCGGCCCCCCACCTCCCCGCCAATGCCCTGCCACCACCACCAAAATGCAAGGGACACTGCTGGGATGGCATGACATCCCCAAGGATAGCCAAGTGTCCCTCAACCATCTTGGGGATGCCCAAAAGACTCCCACACCTTTCAGCACAAAAGGTAAGGGAAATTTTAAAAATCTTTAAATTTTTTTCGAAACCAAAGCCCAAGACTGAACTCTAATGGCCAATGGGCCCCAATAATGCCTCCTAAACTCTATAAAATACTCCAAATTGTTCATTTTTACTAACAATCTCATTTCAACAGCTAGGTGGAAGAGGAGAAAAAGAGTGGGTGGAGTGAAATAGTGTGACTGAAGTGCTGCAAGTGCAAGAGGGGTGAGGAGCAAGAAGAAGAGGAAGAAAATGGATTCTACACCAAGTTGGAAGGATTTTTCAAGCATAAGGTAGGATTCTATGACTGTTTTTTGAATTTTTTTGTTTTTTTAATTAGTTTCATTTTCAAATTTCAATTTTATTCATAATTTCATAGACATAGCTGCAAGTGCATGCAATGATTCATTGCAATGTGCATTGTTCATTGTTCATATTGTCATCAAGATTCAGCATTGAAATTTTAATTTTATTTTCAAGTTTGTCAAACTAAGGTAAAACTTTTGTGTATCCTTCGCTTTTGTGCTTCGTGCAACCTAAAGTAAAAAAAAAAAAGTGAAATCCTTGGTTGACAAAGATTAAGAACAACGATTTTTGTTTTTGTATCATCTATTTCTATGCTTCATGTGATCTAAATTAAGAAAAACAAATCTGTGTCTTAATCCTTTCCATTATGTTGCATGCATAGTTTGAATTTTAAGTTTAGAATTATAAACTTATAAATTTTATATTGTTTAGTGCAATGTCACAATGAGTTCTCATGACATGAGTGAGGATGAGGTTGAATTTCACAGTGAAAGTATTGAATCCGATTATACACCTAACACTGAGACTAAGAGGGGTGGTCATGACGATGAAATCCAAACCACTAGTTCCTTGGTGAGTGCAGCTGAAAGTATTAAATGCCCCTCCACATTACTGGCAGAGTATGCTAAGGGTCCTTTACATAATAAGTCTCCTTTGAAACAATTTGCAAAAAAACTACCGAGCAAGCCTAGGACATCTAGGGGCACAAGGTTTTGGAAGTGCCACTTTTGTGCCCTTGAATTTTTTGGCAGCATTACCAAAGTTAATGCCCACCTGCTTCACATCCAAGGAAAAGCTATGCAAGCATGTAAGTTTTTGGGGAGACCAGAAAACCTAAAATACATAGCTGAGATATATAAGCAATGGGGTGTCAGTGAAGACAATGCAATTGTGCCTTTATCTGCTACGTTGTCTCAGGCCACAGGGTCATCAGTGCTAGCCACACAATTCTACTTCTACTTTGCAGAGACAAGTTGCATGTATGCCAAGTTCTTCTTCAAGGGCCCATGCAGTAGAGGCTAGGAGGAAACGCAAGTTGACAAGTGATGTTGGTAACTCAATAGCTGAATTATTCAATGTGCAGTTGAAGGATGATATAGATGATGCCACTGGAAAATTCTTCTTTGCCAATGGTATTCCATTCCATGTGGCTCAATCTCCTTATTATAAGGAGATGATGTCAACAATAGCAAGGGGAGGACCATCATTTGTGCCACCAAGGGAGACAAAATTGAGTACCGAAATCTTGGATAAGAATGATTCCAAGATAAATGTGTCAATGGGGAAAATGAAGGAATGTTGGGTGCAAAGTGGATGCAGTATAGTCATGGATGGGTGGATGGACATTAGTATCATCCACTCATCAATATCATGGTTACATTTAAAGAGGGGCCATATTTTCTTAAGGTAGTTGATTATTCAGGACATTGCAAAGATGTTGAATTTCAACTTAAAATCCTCAAGGATGCTATTGAGGAAGTTGGGCCACAAAATGTAGTCCAAGTAGCGACAAATGCAACCCATGTGTGCAAAGCTATAGGAAAATTGATTGAGACAATGGTGGACTCCTTGTTGTGTGCATGCCATGAATAATGCACTCAAGGACATGGGAAAAATTGATTGGATCAAAGCAGTGGTCAATGATGCTAGAGATGTGCAGATGTTTATCTGCAACCACCACACTTCACATGCACTCTTCAGGAGCTTCTCTAAGGAGTTTTTGAAACTTGCTGAGACTAGATATGCATCCTATTTCATTCTCTTGGAGAGAATGCTTGAATTGCAAGAGGCATTACAACTAATGGTTATGACAACAGAATGGAATCAGTGGCCCAAGTCCAAGATAGAGCAAGGGAAGAGGGTGAAGGGATGTAATGAAGAGTGATGTTTTTTGGAGTGACGCAAAATATATTGTCTCCATCATTACTCCAGTTTTCCAGGTCATTAGATATGGGGATACCAATGCACCTAGCCTTGAAGAGGTGAATGAGTGCATCTATAGTATGCTTGACCAAATGAGGGTTGTCGTGCGAGAGAAGGACCCCAAATTAGCATTCTACAATGAGCACATTCAACCAATCATTCGTTGAAGATGGGAGAAGCTCAACACTCCCTTGCACATGGTTGCATATGCATTGAACCCCTAGTGGTACAAGCAAATGTCTGGTAGAGTTACAACCATATAGGATATTGACATGAAAGCAGGGTTCTTTAGGGTGATCGAAAAGATGTATGATCCTGTAGAGGCCAACATCATTCGTACTAAGTGGACAAAATTTGCCTCTTAGGGGTTATTCTGAGGCGGCCAAGATGGATATGGCAACTATGGCACAGGAGGACCTAGTTTGTGGTGGAATTGCCATGGACCAATTTCTTTGACTACCACTCTAGCCATTTGATTGCTATCTCAGGTTTCTAGTTCTTCAATTGCTAAGAGGAATTGGTGTACTTATAGCTTCATCCACTCTCTTAAGAGGAACAAATTTACCTCTAGGAGAGTAGAGAAGCTTGTGGTTGTGCATAGTGCTTTGCATCTCATTGACTGCAAGACACTTGTGTAGAGTTCAGCAGTACGGTGGGATGTAGAGCCAGAGGAGCCAACATAGATTGATGGGAATGCTACGGTTACACATGCAGGGCTGGTTGGTATTAGTTTGGCAGAACTTGACCATGTGTCCACTTCCAATAGTTCTAGTGATGAGGAGTTTGGGGATGATTAGAGGCCTCACTTCACTCCATTTTGCTTTTTTGACATCATTGTACTCATTGTAATCATCATTATGAAATCTTGAATATAAATTTTGAATTCGACATTTTCATTGTTCAAACTTCAATGTTATGTAATATCCCCAAAATATTCTGCCCTGATTTTTCAGTTTAGGTTGTTTGACATTTTGTCAAACACTTGGCATGCATATGATTGAATTCTGATTTCTCTGAGTTTTGCGGTTTTGTTTGTTTGATTCTTGATGGATTTCAATCTCAAAATGATCACATAAAACATAGAAATGATAGACAATGTTTGCATAAACCAATAACAAGAATTTCCCATGCAATCTCCACTTTATTGACAATATATCAGATCTGAATACACTGATCATCAGATCTGATAGAGATGATATCAGACTGAAAATACTTATAAAATGTGTCTACAATATACAAACAAACCATAGGATTGGGTTCACCACATACCTGTTTGCTTGTTACTTCAGTTAGGCTCAATGTGATCACATATGACAAGAAATTGCTGATGTAGATGCTCTCAAACCCTGTTGTTAATGTCTGATGTATTTGTTGATAATAATGATGTAAATGGCTGCCAAAACAATCCCTAAACTCCTCCAAACCCTATTGGGGTATAGGATTGGAGCAATGAAACCCTAGATTGATGTGTTGTCAATACAATGCCAAATTTGACCACTAAACCCTTGGATCTGCAATCTGATATAAAACTGTAGAAATCTGAAACACAATTCTACATATGAATAAATGTTACCAATGACCAAAAATTCCTTCCAAAACAAGCACTTCACTCCCAAACCCTAACAATGCATCTGTAGATGAAAATATGTCAATATAACCTTCAAATTTGAATTCTTTTGTCCTCAATCTGCAAATAAAGCTTCAAACCCTAGCTGAAATGATAATTCCTTCAAACCCTAGCTGGAATGATATTTTCTGTCAAACCCTAGCTGGTTGAAGCTCCCCAATAAAGCCAAACCTGCAAATAAGCTCAATGATGAATCCACCTCTCAATGTGGAGTTGGGCTTTCATCCAATCCATAGATTTCTAAGGGTTTTCATCCTCAGAAAAGGCTGAACCTGCAAACACAAGCTCTCCAAAATTTCTCTGATAGAAAATACCAAAACCAAGATGTCCAAATGACTTGCTCTCATCTCTTTTTAAAAGCTCAGCTGAGTCTTCTAGAAGAATCCAATGTAACCTCCTTAAGCTTCTAGAAGAACACTTTATTTAATAAAGTGACTTTATAATATTTAATAAAGTAACTTTTTAATATTTAATAAAGTGACTATAATATTTATTATTTTTTTATGTCACTTTAATTAAATTAATTAAAATAAAGATATCCTTTTGATATTTATTTAAAATAGACAACTTTAAAATAATTAATTTTTTAATTATTTCCTTATAACTCCATTATCTAGCTTATGGGAATAAAATAAACTAGATATCAATATTTGCCATTACTTAGAAAAATGGGGACATTACATGTTAATTGTTAAGAACTTAAGACTTAAGTAGTACTAATAGTATTTAAGTATTTTAGTTTTGACTTGTGTTACATGGGGATGCATCCCCTGCCCCAAAATCCACTGTCCCCGTCTCCAACTGTCCCCGAGACAGGGGGACGCAAAGGGGATGCCCCCTTGCCGTCTCCAAAATAGGCTAGAGAGCAGGAAATGGTAGGAAACGTCCCTACCCGTTTGGGGACGGCTCCCCATCCCCGGTATGGCTGGGAGACGTTGAAAACGTCCCTCGTCATACCTGGAACGGTTAGTCGTCCCCCCGCAAACAAGGAGCTTCCTACATTAAAAATTCATTTTTTTTTTTAAAATTCTTTGTGCTCTTTAGTTGCAATACATGATAGTTTAAATTAAGCATCAATACGTTGCAATACATGATAGTTTAAATTAAGCATCAATGCGTTGCAATACCAATCCTCAAATGCATTAGTATATTGAGTTTCAGTAGTTTATGCATTGTGTCGGCAACATATCAATTTGAAGATTTGTGTTGAGTAATTGCATTGGCTATGGATTGATTGGTAATGCGTCACTTGTTAAAATTAATAAAAAAATAGTATGATTCTCCAGATCTAATGTTGGCAAGACAAGTCATAACAACATGCATTTAAAGAATAAATCAACGACATGACACAAAGCAATTGAAGACATCTTATATGAATATATGTTGAGGTTGTACTAATTAGCAGTGCTGTGAATACATGTCATAAAATACCAGGTCAGTTTGAGGACCTTATGGGATGACATTCCTAGATGTTTTCTCTCTCCATAATGTCTCATCCACTACTTGACCATAAAGAACAAAAATTGAAAGGTAGGCTTGATATAGTCCCATTTCATTCAACATGATCATTGAATGGTTGGAGAAAAATTGTGTACATAAGTAATCTATCCATATGGTAAACACTAATTACAAATGACACATTGCATTAATATCTTGTCCATGTTATAATTGCATGACTTTATTTTTTTAATATGTAAATAGAACATGGGTGATTGCTGATTACATACTAGGTAATTGCACCTTTGGTGATTGTATGTTATAGACTAATCAATGCAGCAATTTACAGGCATTTGCATTAACTTATGCAAAAATAGGCCAAGTGCACAAGCAAAATTGGATATGTACTATATTATCTCAGTTTGAAATTGTATATAAGTTATTTAGTATTTTGATTTTCATATTTGAACTATGAGACTTCTGGATACATGTTTGAGACATTTGGATATTGATAGACCATGGTTTTATTGATGTTTGAGACTGCTGTTATAAATTTTATAATGCTTTAATGACATTTATTATGCTGTTGTACTACTGCTCTCGCAATTTATTTACATATTGATATTGTTGTTATCAATTATTGACATATCTCTCTCTCTTTCCCTCTCTCTATAATATATATATATTGCCGTCCCCTACCGTCCCCTAAAAATGCCCCCCTGGGAAACATCCCGGAAATGCGTCCCCTGCCGCCCCCTGCTGCCCCCCCGTCCCCGTCCCCAAAACACCATGGAACATAGGTTTTTACTAATTAGTAATTTTCCAAAGTTTCATTTGAGGGGGAGTACCTAGGGCAGATTTGGACTGAATACCCAAGGATGCTGCATTATGGAGCATATATACTGTCGATTGCTATACCATTAAATTTTTATAGTTTTGTTCCTGGGTTAGAGTCATCTCATGTCCCGCAACTCTGCACAATGTTCAGCGGTCAATTTACTCAACAGGGAAAAACACAATAACACAAAAAACAGTTTCATGGTCAATTTACTCAGCCTGTAAAATTCCACTGGAGTACTCAGTGAGTTTGTAATCTATGGCATGATCTATCCTTAGATTGTATTCATCATCATGTTCACTTTGAATCTCTTTAAAACTGAATCCCTCATGAATGCATGGGTTCCAACAATAACAGGGACAGCAGCATAAAGTTTATTACAATTCTAGACAAAAATAGGGAACGAATGGTATCATCTACCAGCATTAATTGCTTGTGGCTGATGTTCTAGCCCTGAAGCCATGCTCCCCTGTTTAGCTTCAAACCCCTTTGCTTTCCATCTCTTTTCCCCATTAAGACCATAAAGTGTAAATATTATTTTGTAGGTGAAAGACAGTGCCAAAAAAAGATAGTTGTAAGACATAATTAACATCCTTGCAACAATAAAGTGTTTTGACTGATAATTTTTGTTAAGGGTTCTGCACCATTATTCAAATTTCACTTTACTGATCTTGTAGTTTCCCTGAAGAGGGAGCTCAAAAGAGACTCAGAATGTCGAATTTAAAAAATTACAGCATGGTATCCAGAATCCAGATACATGATATTATGTTTGACTGTAAAAATCTATAATCTTTAATTTTACTACCTTTCACGTGTCCTCCAATCAGCAACATCCAGACCAGTATAGCATGAATATGAGATGTTAAAATAGTGTACCTTGTGAATGGAAGTAAATGTCTACAGATGCAATGGTGTAATAGCTGGAAACAGTTAGGTTTACAAGGGATGAGGGAGAATATTCAAGGAAAAATGAGTGTCATATAAAGTAGTAGTTATAGACATGGGTTAGTTGGGAACTAAGATAGAATTTGTGTTTGACAATAACACTGTGATACTTAATTTTATGTGTTGCCTTAGGAAAGTGGAAAATGATTTTTATGCTGGTTAACTTAACTATAAGAGACATAGGGTCCTGACCTTACCTTTTTTTTCTTTTTTCATAGAATGTGAAAAATATCAGTGGCCATATTGACCAGTCATACAAGATGACAGTATAAAATTTCAATGGTAATTAAGATTTTCCATGGAAAACGCCTAGATCTCTCTCACTGTATCTCATCACTACTATCTTGATCAGACAATCTGCCGATCTATTTTTCTGCCTTTTTCACATTGGATCCTGACCTTAGAGAAATTATCCAAGATATTGAAAATGGATTGAGCAATATTTTCTAAATGGCATATTACCTGGGCATAGTAATGATGTTTACTTCCTGGCTTATTGGTTGGGCTTTTTGGATTGTGTTGATAATTTTGGAATCACCCTCAAATAGAAGCTTCTTAAGATCTGACTACTTTATCAACTGAACATACCGATTGAATGCCTGAAGATTAGCATAATTGTTGATTTGTGAGCCTATACTGTGTGAATCATTAAGGCATTTCCTTCATGGGTGTGAATAATTCCCCACAGTACATATCATTACAGGATTCCCTTTTGAAGGAACATCAAAATTCAATTTGTATCAGCCCTCGGCAGGTGGGGTTGGGGGATTCATACTAGTTTTACCTTCTCCTCTAATATAACATAATTTGTAATGACATAGGATATTCCATGGCAGAAGATATTGAGATCAAATATACTTGATGAGTGCAACTTATCATCACATTTGAAGCTGTATATCAAGGCAGTGGTGCAGACTTGGGAACTGATTATGTGCCTATGGTACACATTGGGTATCTTCAAAAAACTTCTTGTTTGTTTCCGACTAAAAATTCCTGCAAACAAAACTTAGTGTAAGTTGATAGCTATTATTTCCACAAACGCACACATCAATGACCATCTACAAACAAGATCTTAGTGGTAGTTGGCAGCATATGTCACATCCCTTACATCGAGATACATGTTTGGTTATGTGTTTCGAATACAATGTTAGTTGCAAATAACTACTTTCATATGACTGTGACATTGAGAATGCAATAGTTGGTACTTCTGTCGTAACTGTGATTATTAACGAACTCTTTATTTGCAAGTGAAAGTATTGATTTCGTATGAGATCATGAGATTAAATTTAAATGCATATTATTTAGCCGTTGAGAACGATCTAACCACAGTCCTTGTCAGTGGATGCAGGATTTGCCGCCATCATGAGAGAAAGGGGAATATCATCAGGGAGAGGACATGGTTGACATTGGATCTATTTTATCGTCTACCTCGAGCCGGTGTATGACAAGAATCTAAAACATAACTTGGCCATAAATAATATAAAGTAATTAATTACTCTATAAGTTAAATTAAATATATATATATAAATATATTAATCTTTAATATTTCTAAGAGATTGCAAATTGATTAATAAGGTTATAATAAATAATAATAAATTAGAAGTGGGGCGAACTAACGTTAAATATAATCTAACACTTGTAAATATTGAATATTGGCATCGATTGGATATAATTAAATTGAAGTATTTTGAATTCTTTTGAGAATTATGGAAAACGCCATTTCCGTCTCATGCCATCTCCTTCTTGAAACGTCCAAGTATGGATACATGAAGAGGCAGGCGTTGGCAAGAAAAGATTCTCTAGTGCGGAGTTGGAAGAGGATTTTTCATACCTTCCTTTGGGAAATTGCTCTCGCTTCCAGAGGGCTCGAGGGTTTTCCTCTTGAGCATCGGGCTTTCTTTTGGGGAAGAGACGTAATTTTCTGGAAGTATCATCCTGAAGTTATAGGTGCCGAGCTGATTTCCAATCACAATCTTTCATCTTCAAAAACGAACCCCGTCTTTGTGTTCAGGATTTTGGTCTGATTTTGTTGTTCCGTCTCTCTCCATTTCGTTGTGGAATTACCTTTCTGGATGCGTCTTCATTGATGGTGACTGGCTAGCGGGTCCACCAAAGAATTGGAGTTGAAATCTTCTAATCGTTTTCCTTTCCAGGCACGTAAGTGAATCCTCTACTAATTGCGTAGCTTGCCATTACTTTGCTTATCGAATTAAATATTAGTCTTAATAATTTTGTTCCAAGGAACCATGGAAACTGAATGTGAATGTTGGCATCAGTTGAATAGAATGAATTTAACGAGATTATGTGTAATCGTAATTTTCTCCTCCTTCTTGTCTGGAGTCTAATTCAGTCTTGCTCTTCCATTTGGGAAATCATCTGTAAACTTCACTTATACCGAGTCTTTTTCCTTTTTAACTCATCTCGAATCTATCAAGGGAATCTGATGAATGCCACTGTAATCTTTCTCATCTCATTGAGCTATCGTCCTCAGATTTTTCCTGTTGACATGTAATAGACCAGTTGAATCAAACAACTATGAGAATGGCACAAAGAACAAGAATTGAGTCCTGTGGTAACCCAAGGCCTTTACTTAAGTTTCCTCAAGAGAAACATACTTGATAGAGTCATTCAATCCATGTCTCTTCACTGTAAATCTGAATGGTTAAGTCTCGGGTTAAGACCCCTGCTGTCAGATCTTCTTGAATATAAAAGGGAAATCATTCATAAAGTGAAAATTAAACTTGCTGGATTATTAAATGTTTGAGATTATGTGATCATGATGACCCTGAAGTCAATATTTCAACCATCTATATTTTGTTACCCTCTGTTGGTTGTGGCCTTAATTTTGGAACCTCGATCCTTTGTTGAGGAATCTGAAATGGTTTTCTTAGAATTCTTAATCTTTACTTTGCTGAGATCAACTTTGTCTGATTATTTCCAGATTTGCTAAGTTTAAATTTAAGTAATTTGAATTAATGGAATCTTGGAAAACGGTTTAAGTTTCCCAGTCAATCTCAATCTAAACTGCAGAATGATTCTTGACCTGCTGCTGGTCTTTGGACATTTCCATGCTCACCCGAATCTTTATGAGATATAAAAGTGGGTCCTTGGAATTTAACATCGAATAACCCCTTCTTATATGTATAATCTTGTGAATTTAATGCACTCTGGAACTATGAAGGAATGTCAAGTTAACCTGACATCGTAATCTAACCTGAGATCAAAATATGAAGTTGATTGATAAGATTTGGCTGAACATCAATGTTGAACTAGCCTCTTTCTGCCACTCTCTGCATGAGAGAAATTAGTAGATTATAATTAAAAAATAAAAGAAGGAAAGTTTATGAGCTTTGTCTCTTTTTCCTCTTTAATGATATTAGTACAATCCCAAAATAAGATGTAAATACAAACCTAGTTATGGTAATAATGAACCCTAGGTTAATTTTAACCTCGAATCAAGAGAAGATTGGTAACCCAACTAGATGTTGAAGAAATAAGAAACTTGATTAGAGACTTGTCATGCCGAGCAAAGGTGAGAGTGCTGACGGCACAATAGTGCCAAAGATGTCGGCACAGTAGTGCCAGAGACATCGACACAGGAGTGCCAGAAAATATTAAAATCCTTGGCCAAGGTACAATGCGAGATTCAGCATCTGTCAGCTATCAAGTACCAGATATACCACTGATCAGAGAGGCCTTTCTAGTTGGGAGGTACCCTTAGTTAGGTCGATCAGGAGGTATAGGTCCTTGACACCAGGCTCAGAGACATGATGATAATTTGATCCATGTTGATTACCCTCGTGAAGGGCGGGTTCTTCAGTTGAAGAAACTCGGGAGACCAGTAGGTCTTGGTTGGGCAGTAAAGCCCCTGATGATAATTCTCTTTCCCTCATCGCTAAAGAAGCCAAGTATAAAAACAAGATGATGATGTCAAATGTATTTCTTCCTCACTCGTAAATCCAGGTACATGCAATGCTATTTAAGCTTACTTTCATTTATGCAATGAACGATGTTCTTGTATGTTAAATGTACGTTGTAAGAATTTACAATTAATTAGTTAGACAGTTACTTGTATCATTCAGCTGAAATGAAAGATCTGAAATTAGTTAATGAATAAAGAGAAGCTATTTCCTTTCCTTAGTTCATATATTGGTTAAATGGGAACCCTAGTTTGACAGTTATTTAGTTTTAATCTTCTGTGTGACAATTGATGGAAACAGTTAGATGTTACCTTTCAGCTGAAACTGAAAACTTGGAAATTAGTTGGAAATTTAAAATGAACAGTTGAAACGATTTGGAAACCCTTGAATGAAAACAAGTTCATTGTTCTTCAGCTGAAACCGATAAATGGTTGAATTCTTAAAACTGTAGTCTAGATAGGTTGTTACAGCATAATTGCAAAACTCTGTGAGTACTCACACATCAAAAAGCCAAACAAGTACTCGTAGGTAGTCATTGTTGATATTCTAGCCATTGATTTACCTCCCAACAACAACTCATTATATGCACATAAGGTAAAAACTACATAAATACAATGTGTAGGGCCAATGACTATTTTTGCTAGCAGAATTCCCTCAAATTCTAGCTACTTGGGGATTCTTAGAGTACTCAATAAGTTTCTATGCTAATGTTTAGCCCAAGTGCCTCCCCTAATTAATCGGTCTAGATTTGCACTAATCTTGCAAGAGGCTATTAACCTATCACATGTGCTTCTATGCATTGTGTCACAAAAAAGAGATAACGAATCATCAAGAATTATTGTTGTTACATCTATTGCTATGAGAAAATTATAATTTGCACATGAAGCCCAAGAAAGTGCTCCAAAACCACCTACAAGGAACCTACAAATGTTAATATAGATCTGATAAAATACAGCAGAAAATAATAAAAACAAATAAGAAGATCAAAATTCAAAATATGAGCAAGAAAATGATTTTGTATTAATGTTTGTGGGTACGACTTTGATGGGGCAATCTCACAAAAGAGCACTATCTCCAATATAATATTCTCAAGATGTCTCTCTTGCCTACGTGCCACAATATATAGCACTTAACAACCGAAAACAACCACTTCCTCACATGTGAAATAAATACATTTATTCTAATTAGGTATTGGGTTGTGGATAACGAAGCATATGCACCCAAGCCTATATTTATTTATACCAAATATATTCAAAAGGAACTCCTAACAAAAATGTGATGAAATTGGCCACAAACCATATGACTCCTAGCTACACAAGTTCCTTACGTTTGGTGTGCCCTCTCATAAGATTAACCACCTACAAATGGTTCTAGATATATTTCATAACCTTCATCACATCTTAAACACAGTGTTCCAAGGGATTTCGGAGACGAGGATGAGGGGATGGCAGGGGACGCGTTTCGGGGACGTGGGGTCTAAGTTTGGGGGTGGCAGAGGGGCAGCAGGGAGCGGTGCGCTGAAATACATATAGTGCTTGGAAAATTAGTTATAAAAAGACGTATAACTGTAGAAGCCTAAGGAATAAGTAAAGTTTAAAGTTTAAACACATTGCAATGATTTCATTCAACTAGTCAACATTGAAAATCAAAATGAAAATATACTTAATAGACATTGAAACGAGAACTAGACGTTTGATTATTTGAATTTCATTATCGTGATTCATAATTACAATCAACAATGTTCAAACTTCAAACTTCAAAAACAAAATACCAAATAGTAAATGGCTAATGACCTGATGCTTCTAATGATCTAATCATCCCCAAGCTCCATGTCAATCTCCTCATCACTGGAACTGTTGGACCCCAAATGCTCAAGCTCATCTAAACCAATACCAACCAGCCTTGTTTGTGTAGCATCATCATCTATCTATGTTGGCTCTTCTGGCTCTACATCCCATCTGGCTGTTGGACTCTCCTTGTATGTAGTTGTGTTGCGCTCAATGAGACACAAGGCACTATGTAGAGCCACAAGCTTCTCTGCCCTCCTAGAAGTAAGTATGTTCCTCTTAACGGAGTGGATGAAGCTATAAGTAGACCAGCTCCTCTCAATAGAAAAAGAACTAGAAACCTGGGACAGCAAACGAATGGCTAGAGTAATAATCAAAGATCTAGGCCCATGCATAGTCCACCACAACTTGGGGTCCTCCTGTGACATAGTCTCCAAATCTATCTTGGCCGCCTATGAGTATCCCCAAAGAGTAGCAAATTTTGTCCACTCAGTACAAAGCAAGCTGGCCTCTATAGGATCATACATTTTGTCAATGGCCTTCATGAACACTTCCTTCACCTCAGCATCCTCTATAGGTGTGATTCTGTCGGGCCTTTGCACATACCAATTTAGGTTCAATGCATAGGCAGCCATGTGTAAGGGAGTGTTGAGCTTCTCCCATCTATGTTGAATGATTGGATGAATATGCTTGGTGTAGAATTGCATTGTGGGGTCGATTTAGCCTTTTAGGCTTTTATGAATACTTTAAAATTTAAAATTTATAAATTTTACTTTTGTTTTTTTTTTTTCTAAAAATCATTTTTTATTGCATTTTTTAGGGGGACGGTTGAAAGTTTCTTGCTCTTTGGGGGACGTCTAAAGTCTCGGGGACGTCCAAAAGTCCCCTCAAAAGAGAGACGTTTCGGAGGCAGTGGAGAAATGGGGGGATAGTGAGGGGACGTTTCCTTGACGTCTCTGAGTCTCAGAAACATCCCCATCTCGAAAACGGCAAGATTTCTGAGGGGGGGCGTGTCCCCGTGGAACACTGCTTAAACCACAATTTTGACCCATCCATGTTTGTCTATATCCTCACAAAGAAGGTCAATGCAACGGGCGACACAAGAGCTCCCAAAAAAACATAAGGTGTGTCACCTCAAGAACTTTGCTAGCTGCCTCACAAGTAGTTCCATTGTCCATCACTACTTACACAATATTCTTCATGCTCACCTCCATCACCATCTCATCCAACATGTTGCATAAGGTCTTAGCATTCTTCACTTCACTAGAGACACCAACTAACCTCAAAAACACCAAATGTCCACTTGAAGCCATGATAGAGTTGATTACTGTGTGGTTCTTGTCATCCATCCACCCATTAGATAAAACTGTGCAACCCTTCTTCTACCCAGAATATCTATGTTTTGAAAACATTCTCCAAGAATGGCCCACTCAACTCATAAGAGTTCGATACCTTGAACCCCTTCCTATCTACAATCAATATATTAGCCAATGCCTCCCAAAGAGAGCTCACAACATTAAACAATATCTTGTTGTAGTGCCAAAAATTCACACATGCCAACTTGGCCACATGATATTTTTCTTGATTCCACATAGTAGCTTCCAACAAAGGTTGTTCACTAGGTCTTTTGCAAGTAATGAAAACCCAATGTGTTTGAGATTGTGATTGTGAACTATGACTAGCTACTCAATAAGATCTTCATATCCATGAACCAATGCAAGATGAAGAGCCCCCCTAAATTTGTGTCTGACCGTGTAGAACTCATGACAGTTGCCATTGCCTTAGCTATCCTCTTTTTTTTCTATTTTCGTCTTCTTCTAAGATATAAGGAGAGCCTTAATCTCTTGCTCAACCTTAAAGTCCACTACATTGCAGATCTACACATCCCAACCAGGGGTCAATGCAAGGTGAAATTTGAGGCAATTGATGCCTCTTCTCATACACATCCCATAATAGTTGCATATCACCATAGTTCCATGGAGTTTCCTAACAGGGGGACACGAGGATGCAAGGACGAATTTCGGGAATAGGGGGACCAAGGGCCTAAATTTGGGGATGACACTCAGGGGGTGACGTTGATATACATATAGTACTTGAAAACATAGTTATAAAAAGTCGTATAAGTATAAGAATTACCAATGAAACTTTGGCGAATTAGTAAAACTTAAAAACTACCAAAATTTCAACTTTCAAGTAAACATTAACAATTTAACATTGAATAATGAAAATATCGAATTCAAATTTTATATTATGTTCAAGATTAAATAAAGACGATTACAATGAGTATAATGATCATTACAAAATGTTCAAAATATCAAAATGGAGTCAAGTAAGGCCTCTAATCATCCACAAACTCCTCATCAGTAGAACTTTTGGACTTCACATGATCACACTACTCCAAACTAATACTGTTACACCCAGATTGTATAGCTACTATTGCATAGGGTAATTGATTGTAATGTTTGAATCATTGAGATGAATAAAACATGTTGTTCTTGTTATCAAAATGAACGTGTCCTATTTAAATGATTGTCTCATTTGACTAATACTTCTATTGATGTAATTCTTGATTAATGTTGCATGCAAGTTATGGAATAATGTTTATTCTAACTTTTGAGATGTTTTATAAATACTGCTTTGTTGTGAGCATATGACTTTCATTGTCATGTCATGATGTGCGGGTAAGAGGACCATTCCTCCAAGCAGAGGAGAAATATCACTCAGGGAGGAGCTTGGTCGCGTAAACAGTAACGAGAACCAAATGAGCATACACACACATCATTATAGGTTTTGAGAAACCAAGTCAGTTATGTTGGTCTGGGTAAGTCATCCGTAGGCTTGTATGTTGACATTAGGAGTCTTGTCTACTTTTGAATGCATGTATAAGTGACGCTTATCTGTGTATTTGTTTATGATATTACATTACTGGTTAGGAGGTGGGCATGTATACGTGTATATAGTATATACACGTATCCATAGGTATATTCATGTTGATACAAACGTATGAGGGCAAATGGATATGCTCGTACGAGTACATTGATATAATATACTTACGTATACGTGTACATAGAGGAAAATATACAATCGTATATACACACAACCAACATGATATATATGGATATTAATAATATTATTTTAATATTGCTTTGGAATTTACATATACACGTATATACACATATACATAGATATGTATATTGAAAGTATGCTAACTAGCTCACAATATACGTATTTATCAAATTAAATATGTATATGTTTATAATTTAAATTGATTTGATTTAAAATAAGAGATCGATAAATCTCATGGTAATGAAAGACTTTATTTTTAAATCAATGTTAAATATTTCTTGAGAACTATGGGAAAACCGATTAAATCAAAGTGATGAAATATTAAGTCTTTTATTTTTAAATCAAACCCCTTTGGCAAATCACGCCAAAGTGAAATATTTCTCTGGGAACTTTATGAAAACTTTGGAAAAGGAAATGAATGAAATTGTCGTGAGAAGCAACGCGCGTGACCTGGAGAACTCATGCCATGACCAGGTTTGAAGAAATCTTTTTAGTTGGGCATTTGGCAATTGAACCCTATAAATTGGCAACATGGATTGCAAGCGACCTTGACCATTTCTTTTGTGTTGATTCATCAAAACGAATTGTTGAATATCTGTGCCAAAGGAGAGGGATGCCTATAGGTCTCATGATTTTGAGTTTTACTTGTGCAATGTTGAATCATTCTTCGATTGCTGTCACAAAAAGAGGTCGACTCACCTCTAGAATCCGCCACATTTTATATTTGAATCATTCAAAACCTTGTCTAGCATTTTACATGCCATTAAAGGAGGAAAATGGTTGAGCAGGGGCTCTATATAAAGCCGCCCTGCTCACTGTTTATCATCAATTTTCATAATCCGAGTTTATGCTTTTTCTAGAGAGCAATTCATATTTTCTAAAGAGCATTTTGTATCAATTTTGAGAGAAAAAATCACCATTGGCTGAGTCATTTTTTGTTTACTATCATCACATTTTTTGAGTTCACAGTGAGAAGCTGAGTTTACCCTTCAACTATATATCCTTAGTGTTCAATTTTTGAGGAGTTAGAGTCTAGTCTGAGAGTTGTTGGAGGTCTTTTGCTGGAGGCCTGAAGTGCTGCAAATACAATCAAGTTCATCATCATTGGGAAAGGCTTATACCGGGCATGTTGTTTCTTCTTTCATGTTCTAGAACGTATTTCTTGATATAAATCTGAAAGTGTAAATACTGAGTAAGCATAGACAGGAAATTGCATTGAGTTCAATACTTTAGTTAGGATGAACAGAGAAGAAGTTCTATGTTGCACCATGTAATTAATTTACTTTAAGGAATGGTTATGCATGCTTACTAAAGTGTATATCTGTTTGCATTAATGTGTGAATTGCATTAAGGTTAGAGATGCATTAATGTGTGAATTGCATTATATGTATGATCTCCATATAAGGAGTATATGTTTTGAAGTAGTTACTAAATACTAGGATGGAAATGAGGGCATTAAATTAAGTAATGATCACAACTTAAGTTATTAGATTAACTTGGTTAAGCTAATGAAACTCCTAGGATGAAGATGTCCAGTATAGGAGGGGAAAATTGCGATTACTTGTTATGCTGTTCTCATTTCTAGTAGTCAGTCTGATGTAGGATGTTTAGGGTACGTACTACCCCAGAAAGACTAACCTACGCGTAGAGTAAGGAAGCCTTAAGTCAAATCGACCATGGCTAGTGCATGTGATAGATGACCTACGTTCTATATAAAGAATGGAAATACTTTGGCCAAAGTAGTGATAGGAACAACTTCCACTTAGTTGTGAAACTACACTATCAGTTCACCATGTTCCCGGGTTACATGCTAGACCAACAGTTGTCGTATGCACAGGACCTAGTTATGTAGGAACACAACACTATGCTCAGTTGGTAATCGTTAAAGGATACCCCACCAGTCTGTTCTTCGAAAGGAGGGCCATTCGTTGAAAACTAAATGTGCGGGGGACTGCATTATAAGTCCGTGGTTGGCAGAAAAACGCCCGAGTGATGTTTCTCCCCCTCAACAAGCGGCCGATGGACCAAGATTTGATAGGACGATCTCCTGGACATTCTTACTTCTATTTGTGCCAAAAGCTTTCGAGCTATGTATGTATCTTGTACTTGTTTACTTTGTAGATTTCTTTGGAAAGAAATAGTTTAAGTTGCAAATGTTACTTCATGTTTATGAAATTGAAAAGAAATTTTTTATTGAAATGCTATTGTCTTTACTTATTATTGTTAAATTGTGAAATTTTTATTTGATGTACGGGCTTGGTTGTCACAAATACCAACCAACACTGCCTATGTAACTATGGCATCCTCATCAATATATGTTGGCTCCTCTAGCTCTACATCCCACCGCGTTGTTGTACTCTCTTTGTACAAAAGTGTGTTGTGATCAATGAGACCCAACACACTATGTATAGCCACAAGCTTCTTTGCTCTCCTAAAGGTAAGCCTATTCCTCTTATGAGAGTGGATGAAGCTATAAGTAGACCAATTCCTTTCAGTAGTAGAAGAACTAGAAACCTGAGATAGCAAATGAATGGCTAGAGTGGTAGTCGAAGAATTCGATCCATGCATAGTCCACTACAAAATTGGGTCCTCCTAAGCCATAGTCGCCTTATCCATCTTGACCTCCTAAGAATAACTCCTACAAATGGAAAAAATTTCTTAGTTGATACAAATGATGTCGGCCTCTATAGGATCATACATCTTTTGGATGGCCCTCATGATCCCTGCCTTCACCTCAACATCCTATATGGGTGTAACTCTACCAAGCCTTTGCACATACCACTTGGGGTTCAATGCATAAGCAGCCATGTGCAAGGGAGTGTTGAGCTTCTCCCATCTTTGATGAATGATTGGTCGAAATTGCTCATTGTAGAATGCTAATATGGGGTCCTCACACGATAGCCTTTATTTGGTCTAGCATAGAATCAATGCACTCATACACCTTTCCAAGGCTAGGTGCATTGGCATCCCCATATCTAATGACCTATAAAATTGGAGTAATGATGTAGACTATGTATTTTGCATAACCAACCCCCCCTCCCCCCGAAAAAAAAACTCCTCACTACATCCATCACCCTCTTCCCCTGCTATGTCTTGGACTCGAGCCACCGATTCCATTTTGTTGTCATAACCATTAGTTGTAATGCCTCTTGCAACTCAAGTATTCTCTCTAAGAGAATAAAATAGTATGCATATCTAGTCTCAACAGGTTTCAAGAATTCCTTTTTAGAGGTCCTAAAGAGTGCATGTGATGTGTGGTGGTTGTAGATAAACATCTACGCATCTCTAGCATCATTGACTATTGATTTGATCCAATCAACCTTTTCCATTTCCTTGAGTGCATTATCCATGGCATGCACACAACGAGGAGTGCACCAAATATGTCTATAAAATGGCTCAATTAATTTTCCTACAACTTTGCACACATGGGCCACATGTGTCACTATTTGGATCACATTTTGTGGCCTAACCTCCTTAATAGCATCCTTGACAATTTGAAACTGAAAATTGACATCCTTGTGATTCCCTAAACAATCAACTACCTTAAGAAAATATGGGTCCTCTGAACATGTAACCATAATATTGATGATTGGAAAATGCCTAATGTTTGTCCACCCATCCATGACTATATTGCATCCACTTTCCAACCAACATTCCTTAATTTTCTCCATTAACACATTTATCATGGAATAGTTCTTATCCAAGATTGTGGCCCTCAATTTTGTCTCCCCTAGTGGCACATATGATGGTCCTACCCTCGCTACCTTCACCATCGCCTCCTTATAATAAGGAGATCAAGCCACATGGAATGGAATGCCATTGGCAAAGAAGAATTTTTCAATGGCATCAACTGCCTCATCCTTCATCTGCATATTGAATAATTCAACTAGTGGGTTAGGAGCATCACTTGTCAACTTGTGTTTCCCCCTAGCCTCTGTTGCATGGGCACCTGAAGTAGAAGAAACTAGCATACGTGCTTGCCTTTGCAAAGTAGAAGTAGAACCGTATGGCTGGCTTTGATGACCCCTTAGTCTATGAGACAAAAAAGCAAATGTAGGTGCAATTGCACTGTCTTCACCACCCCATAGCCTACATATCTCAACCCTAAATTTCAGGTTTCTCCCCAACTCCTCACATACATCTACACCTTTTCCTCGGATATGAAGGAGATGGTAATCAACTCTAGTAATGCTTCCCTAAAATTCAAGGTTACAAAAGTGGCACTTCAACAACCTTGTGCCCCCAGATGCCCCAAGCCTGCTCTGTAATTTAGTTGCAAATTGTTTCAAAGGAGACTTAAGATCAAAGGGACCCTTAGCAAAATCTGCTAGTATTGTGGAGGAGCAATTCATATTTGCAGTTGCACTTGATTACCCCTCTCTGCTTCTACATTTGCATCAATCTCAGGTGCATAATCGGATTCAATTTTACTTTGAACCTCAACCTCATCCTCACTCATGCCGTGAGAACTCATAGTGACATTGCAATAAACAATATAAAATTTATAAGTTTATAATTTTAAAATTAAAATTCAAACTATGCATGCAACATAATGCAAGGATTAAGACACAGATTTTCTTTTTGTTTTTCTTACCTCAGATCTCATGAAGCGCAAAAGCAGAAGATACACAAATAAAAGTATCTATTTTTAATCTTTGTCAACCAAGGATTTCACTTTTGTTTTTCTTACTTCAGGTTACATGAAGTGCAGATGCAGAGGATACACAAAAGGTTAATCCTAATTTGACAAAATAAGAAATTTGAACATATAAACTAATAAAAGTAATTTGTAAAACTTAAATAAAAAAAGTATAAGATATTACACCTTGCTGTTGTACAATTAAATTATTATTTTTTTACAAAATTTAAAATTTAAAATTAAACTAATAACTATTCAAATTTCAAGGAAATGGGAAAGGTGACTTGACTGATCTAGGAAAATTAAATTCATACATGTTTTGCCCTTATGTGTAAAACTAATAGGTGGTTAAAACTTATACCTAATTTTAAATCCACCAGATAGATAGAGTCCTTTGTTAATAACTTTTGCTTTTTTCAACCATATAACTATTATATACCTACAATAGACCAAAAATCTAAATTGACATTAATCCGCAAACACTCAATATACTCCAGTGTTTGAGGTGTGACACAAAGGATAGGCATGAACTCCTTGTGCACAAATGCAGACTACATGTTTAGAAGCTATGATACCAAGTTATATATTGATATTTCTGCTCACCTGGGGAATAAATAACTACAGAATAACTGAATTCGATGATGTCAGAGAAACTAACTGTAGATAAACCCCTTTGCTCTTCTCTATTGTGGAAGATGCTTGTGTAGATGTGTAAAGTGTAGAAGGGTCCTGTAAGAGAAGAACTAACTAGTATGTCACCTGAAGGTTGTGAATATCCAATGGTTGTGGCAAATGATAAAAAAGCTGTTCACAGAATGTTTCCCATTGGATTTGATTGACTCTAACACCGGTGACATACTGCCCCAAAGCCCACAGGGAACATGGCCCTTCGATGAAATTCATGTAGAAAAAATGTTTGTTGGGACCCGTGAGCAAAGAAGGCTCTTATGTTGAACTGCCACCTGGATCATCAAATGTAAAACAAAATGTGTAACAAGATGCCAATGGGCTACACATTGTGATTTTGAGCTTGTTTTAGCCTATGGTTAATTTACAAACAGCAGATAGTCTTCCATTGAAAGACAAATGCCAGCGGGCACTAATGATAGTTTTTGCAGCTCAAGCTAGTATTCATACTAGTCTGTAGGATAATTTTATGAAGCATTTTGCAGATGAACATCATAGTGGCCAAGTGTCTCCCTACATTTCCATCAACACTGAGGTCTTAAGTTTATCCTCCTATTTTTACAATTAGAAGTACCTTGGCCAAAATCCACGTCTTTAAGGAATCCAATCAGCTTGAGATTGTAACAGCTACAGAGGTTCAGCTGCTAAATAAGTCCAAAATTCCATCTTAATAAAATCCCATATCATATTATGACATATTTCAAACAGTAGGGCTGTAACAACACTTGCTGAAGGTTTTGCAAATGGGGTTGCAAGCTAAGTGGGCTTAACCTTGGGGGAAACTCCATGGTTAAGCGCGCTTGAGCTGGAGTAGTACCGAGATGGGTGACCTCCCGGGAAGGCCCAGTGCTTCACCTCTGTGAGCATCACCTAGATGCAATGAGTGCTAAGTGGACCATTCATTATCATGAGAGATGGGTTCTTGTGAACCACTCTCATGAAACATGGGTCAATGAGTTTGACTCTTAACACTACACGGTTGAATCCTGATAGCAATATCATAATTTGACACGTTGTGGAAAATACCTCATACTTATCAATTGATGAGCTAAAGGGGCTCTATAATGAATGGTTCATAAGGCACAACACTTGCTGAAGGTTTTGCAAATGGTGTTGCAAGCTAAGTGGGCTTAACCTTGGGGGAAACTCCATGGTTAAGCGCGTTTGAGCTGGAGTAGTATCGAGATGGGTGACCTCCCCGGAAGGCCCAGTGCTTCACCTCTATGAGCATCACCTAGATGCAATGAGTGCTAACTGGACCATTCATTATCATGAGAGACGGGTTCTTGTGAACCACTACTCATGAAACATGGGTCAATGAGTTTGACTCTTAACACTACATAGTTGAATCCTAATAGCAATATCATAATTTGACACATTGTGGAAAATACCTCATACTTATCAGTAGGGCTGTAACATGTTTGAAATTATGTGTAAGGCTGTTGTGACAAATAGTATATACTCAACAATTTTGATCTTTCAAGTGGCTTCCTTACAATTGGTTCTCACACTATGCATACATTTTTTATCTTTCAAGTCATATAAATTATTATAAGAATTTTTCACGAAGAAAAGAGGCAGTAAATCAGTACTCAAAGAACAGAAAACACACCTAGAACTGGCTGGATCTCTTATTTCGAATTCATCAGTCTCCATATCATAGCCACAAATCACAACATAATGACCTATAAGAAACAAAACAACCAGTCAATCACAAACAAAACATTTGAGTCACAGGGATACTTAAAACACGAAATAATCAATTAAAAAACTATAAGACAATAGAGTTTTCCATTAAACTATAACCGAATTTGAGAGTCTGATAAACATCTTCAGTAAAAATGATATTATTATAGTCAAATGAATTTATTATTTGTAGTGATTTAGAATATGGATGAGTTGTGGCATATTAAATGAGGATATGTGTTCCTCCACCTATGCTATCATTACACCATTGGAATTTTACAAAAAGAATATAGCTTCCATATAATAAAGTTAAGAAGGTCAAAAGAAGACCACAAAGATGCTATGTAATAAGATTTGTAATGAGATAAATTAAGTATGTTGAGTTATGATCTGTGAGAATTGTGTGTAAAGAGTGTTAGGTTATTTTGACTATAAGTGTTATCCTGTAATGTCCCCATTCCCGGAGTGATATCATGATGACCTAATTCTAGCCCATCCAGCATTCCCGTGGGTTAGATGGCGTGATTAGGGGATGATTTTGGCCAAGAGAATGAAATTTTGGTAAGATGTGTTTAGAGAGCTAAGAGGGAATTATCCTTAACCAAGCAAAGCATAATGTTGATCTTATTTTATCATTATCTCATGGTCCACTTGTAAGTCAAAGCACACAAGGAGTTCAAAGCAATCAAGGAGGTCTACTTGCTGGTCAAAACAAAGCAAGGAGGTCTACTTGCTGGTCAAAGCAAGCAAGGAGGTCTACTTGCTGGTCAAAGCAAGCAAGGAGGTCTATTTGCAAGACCAAGCAAACAAGGAGATGAGTCGACCTCATCAAATCTGATCGGCTTCTAGAAGTTTCCCCTTCCTATGGCAGTTTTGAAGGCTTAAGGGAGAAGCAACCAAGATATAGTATTTTAAAAGATCCAATCTGATCTCTTTCTATGTCATGTCCCCAAATCTAGAGGTATTTTGATTTAATTAATTTAATTAATTAAGTTGTCCAATTTCATGATATTTCATAAGGATGACTGATTGATTATTTTAATTAAATTAAAATAATATTATAAGCTTATCAAACAATTATAAAATAAAAGATGACCTTATATTTAATTAATTTAATAAAGTGACTGAAATAAAAATTATATTATAAAGTCACTTGAATAAAATAATACTTTATTTCTAGAAGCTTCTTGAGATGTGATTGAAAAAGTATAAAATGGAGCTTGGGCTAAGCATTTTGGCATGGTTGAGTTGATTACTTCATTTTCTACATTTGTTGGAGCTGATTGCTTAGCAACTTTGCTTGTGTGATAACAAGCCTAGCTGATTCCTAGTTTCGTGTGTGCATTATCAAGCCTAGCTAGTTTAGGGAAAGGATATCTCAGTCCTTTCATTTGCATCAAAAGGAGAAATCAATTTTGGTGAAGTTTGGGAGATCATTTGAAGTCTGCAATTTTGTTTCAGTCTGCAGATCAGCCATGAAAGGAAATGCATTTTCATTCGTTGCTTTTCAATAAGGAGGTATATTTTTGTGGGTATTGGAGGGATCACTTTCTCTTGCGAAGACAATCATTTCTACAATAATTTTGGAGGCCAATACTGCTGCATTTATTTATACAAAAAGTTGTCAGGCAAGAGCAGAGGCAGCGTCTTGAGAATGACAATTTCATCATCGTTAAGGCTTCTTGTTGGATGCTAAGGCTGCTATTTCATCTACAGTTATACCAGAATATAGTTCCAGGTTCTTTATCATCATATCTTGTACATTTGCATTGTTTCATCATATTAGAAGTTGTTGTCATAGCATGGCTGTAGCTGCATATTTCATGGTGTAATGACATTGTAAGCCAAGAGTCTTGGCATAAAAATCATAATCAGTTTTATAATAGAATTGATATCTCAATAAAAGAGTAATAAGGATACATGTTATGTGTTTTTCAAATGACAATGGTTGTAGCTTCATTTCCTTCATATTAGTTTGCATGCCAACTGTTTGTATAAATGTCTACAAGCTGAAAGTTATCATTTGCACTTTTAGTTTCCATGACAAGTGTTTGATATAATGCCATATGCTGTAGGTGACTATCTCATACAACAGGATGCATAATAAATGTTTGGCATAATTCGTTATTGCTATAGATGCACAACAGGTTGCATGCCAATTGTTTGACAAAATGTCAATTGGCTGTAGGTGGTCATTTTCATGAAGTTAAGTCACTTATTTGCATTGAAAAATACCAAAACATATCTGCACATCATCTATATTGTTGTTCGGCTTATCAGTTATCAATTCCAAGCATTTAAACATCATTGTCAAGTGCCAAAAACCAAAACATAGCAATCAGAAGTTTTATATAAGCATATATCAGCTTTCCATGACAACTGTTTGATGAAATGTCCAAGGCATAAAAAGGTGAAAACAAGGTCAGATTTTGCCAAGGACATTACATTCTAGGGTGGCTCAAGGAAGCTCCCAAACTAGAATATTATAATGCTCAAATCATATCCTCTTGAAGACAACTTGGGCTAGGTGCCTTAGTCATGAAGTTAGTGAATATTTTATTAAAACAAATCTAATTCTCTCCTTAGGGTGGTTTTGCCTTGAGGCCTTATTTAAGAAGGTTTGGGAGGTTGAGAGAGGCATGTTTTTGGTATTGATTTTTTGTTCAAACCTCCTGAAGAGAGTTGTCTCTTGACTGAAAGTAATTTTCAGTCCATTCAAGGTGGTGCTCCCTTGAATATAGTGGTATGGCGATGTCCCCATTCCACCATGTGAGATGATTTCAAACAAAATTCATCATTGAGCTTAAATCATATCGATTCAGTGCAGTTCCAATTGCAAATTGTGACCTTGTTTGGTGACATTTACATCTTTACTTGCTGAAAGAAGGTTTTCAAGAGGTTCGCGTGGCAAAAAAGGATATTTTGGCGATTTCCAGCTTCAAGCATAATCAGATTATTGTTACAGCAGTCTTCAAATTGATTTCATCGTCATATCTGAGGAGATTTTGGCGTCTACAACCTCCAGTGGGCTGCTACAGTCATTTTCTTGTCATTTCCAGCTGGGCACATCATTCTACTTCACTCAGCTTCATCTTCCATTCATTCAGCTAGGGTTTGGTCTTGTGCTTTGGCACCATTGGATGTACTTGCAGGTCTGAAACTCAAATCAGACCTAACTGACTGTACTTTCCAGCCCCTCTGTTTGTAATCAGTTTTCAAATTGAATAAAGAAGATAAGCTAACATTGCTGGGTATGATCATCATTGTTTATGTTCATCTTTGTTGATTGGCTAAAATATATGTTCAAGTTCCTTTCTTGCTGTTAATGCTTGGAACCCTTTTAATCTACATGTTATAGTAAATCTTTGTTGAAACATAAGTTGAAGGCAAGTCAAAAAATTTCAGACCAGCAAAAGGGAAAAATTTCAGTTTGAACCTATAAGGGTTCTTACATATCCCAATAGCATGGGTTGTTCCCCAACCATTGCACCTGCCCTATGACTTGTAGACTTCTATACATTGTATGGCAACAGGAACATGAAATATCATGACATCAAACTCCGATGAGATCAATATTGTACACCATTATGTGATTAATACAAAAGACACCTATTTGTTGTGTCCTATGTGTTACATATGCTATAATGTTTATCTGGTATTTGTGTAGGTTAGACCATAGTTTAAACTTTAAAAACTTGGCAGGTTATTCACCAACTTTTGAGTCAAATGTGTCCAGCAAGTTATTGAAGAGTACTTGCCAAGTTTTGCTGAGGTTTTTGTGAGTTTTTACCCAGTAAACTCTCCCACTAGCATTAAAAGAAATTCTAATTTTTTTAATTCTTTTTTGGATTTTTTCTCAGTTTTTTCCTATTGCTGTGGATTTGATCAATTTTCAATAATTTTCATACCTATGTAAAAATTAAATTTGTTTCTTTGCTTTTCTACACTATTTAGCAGTTGCTTGAGTTTATTTTAAGAATTACATATTTTTTTAATATGCCGCATTTTTGCCAAGTTCAATTTTTTTAACAATGGGTTGGCCATTGGACCATGTTGTAAGTCTGCAGAACCACATTATAGCCATCATCTCCTAGATCAACTTCATAGAGTTTGTGTCATGTCCCTCACAGCATCCATTGAGGATGGTGCTTCCTACATTTCCATCAAGTTTCTAGCTTCGAGCCATGGGATTAAAGGATATCTATGTTGGTAGTAAAAAAAGTTTAAAATATAATTGGACAAAATAAAATAATTGAGGCCATTAAGAGAACTACGAGAATGTTGAAACAGAGGTAGCTAAAGAAAGCTACTAAGTAACCTCTATGGAACTTTTTGGTGCTGAAATCTTCTAAAGACTTTGAATGAATTGATATATTCAGCTTCAAAGATCATTTTCTCAAAGTTTTTTCTAAATCCTTTTCTCCTCTCCGAATGTCAATTGTAATATTTGCCAAAATATACATATTCTCCACATGTTGATCTTTGCCAAAATTCTCCTTGTACCTAATATAAGTCAAGGACAACCCCTTTCCCATCAAGATCTTTACATGAAATTTGATTTGAAATTTACATACAAACCTCTCTCTAAAACAACTGAATCTTCACCTAGAATTTTGATAAGAAATGAATGTTGGCCTTTCTATGTAAATATGTTCTCTTTCTGTTCTTTATTCCATTTTATAGCATCCAAATATTTAAGTTTCTCAACAAGCTTTTCATATCATGGAAGCATTTCTATCACACATCTCTCTATATTCTCAATCCCTTGGCGGACCTTCTTTGCCTATACTATCAAACTATACAAGTCTTCAATACATTGGTACCTTGTTGACAAATGTCTTCTAGGCACTTCTCAAAATTCTTTCCAGAAACAACTAGCTGATCTGAACATTTATGATCCTTGGTAGAATCCAAAATTTGAGACAAAAACATTGTGGGCTCAAAGGTAGATTGCAATAGATGAGTAATATGTTGTTGATTCTCTTGGACTTCGACCTTCAAAGCTGCCTTGTCTTTTCCATTCTTTATGACTGACTCCTTAATGTTTCCTATGACAACATCAAGCATAGTTGCATCTCTATAATGAGTACTTGGCCCCAACTCTATTGTAAAAACTTGAAAATCAGCAGGCTCTATGTTTTGAATGGATTTGTCCTTAACTAGAATAACTATCTCAATAATCAAATTGCCCTTAGTTTTCTTTGTTATCTTTGATTATCGTTTGGCTTCTTTTCAATTAGCTCGTCAAACAGTTTATCGAGTGTATCAAAGTAAATTTGATATGAGAGATCTTCCTTTCTTGAACAATTGATTCATTTATTCATGCCGGTACATCCTCCCTTTGTTCTTATATTATATCAATCTCTAGGGGTCCTTGAGGTCCAGGAATAGGTTGCATTAAAGATTATATTTGGAGCTCCAACTAAACAGGTGTAAATGCAACTCTCAACAGTGTTATGTCCTATTTCCCAATCAATTGGAGTTTGTACATAGTGGGTCTATGCTTCTATCTTCCCTATTTCCATCTGCTATATATTTTCCCTTCCCGAGTATGACTTTTCTTCCAACTATGCTCTGCCCACCTTGCTATCAAAGTTTTAGACTTGCCCTTACCAACATGTTGTTGCTCAACTCCTGATGCCTTGACCTGTAGTATGTGTCTAGTGGGATGGCAAACCCCCAATCCCCAACATTTCAGCCTGTGTTTATGTTCCCCTCCTAACTTCCCTGCATGTGTCGTATTATTTCCAATAGTTTGTTTTTTGTGCCATAACTTTCAAAGAAATCTTTCCCACTCATGATCATTGTTCAAATTTGAAGTTGCAGGTGTGTTTGGTGGTCGACCTATTTTATTGTAAAAGATATAAAAGAGTGAATGTCTTCATTCGGGAACATAATCTAAACTTAACCAAAATTCATTTTAAAACTTGTTTGAGCACTTGTATTCGTATGTGGGAATCCTAGGACTAAAATCCTAGTAATTTCGAAGCGTGTTCTCATACCAAGTTTGTGATTGAGCTTCATTGGGTACAGATTCCAACCACATGGTATTGATCAGATTTGTCATTGTTGTTGGTATGAATTGTTGTTGCAATTGCTAATATTGCATAACTATTTGAATGAAAAATCCAATCATTGATATAGCAGGAAAGCGATCAGGAAATATGTCCATTATCTATTGTTCCTTACAATAAAAAATTTGAGAGTTATGTATGTCATTGTTGTACGGAATGTAACAATATTGCTAATGTATAAATAGTAAATTAAGTCTGAGTTGTCAAAGATCTATTTGACAATGTTGTTATCTAAATAATAATTGTTTGTGGAAGGCTAAGAATTGGATGTGCATTACTGTTTTGGCTCAAGACATTTGAATGGTATCAGAGTTGGTGATCTTTCCAACCTACGTGTTTGGAGTTCAACCTTGCATGTTTTAGTTTTATGTAGTATAGTGACAAAGCAACTAGATATCATTTCAGAGAGATCAAAAAACAAAGCCCGTCTATAGAGAGTTTAGAGACTAAATTGTCTCCTTTAGACTCCATTCCAGAGCAAAACAGTATGGCAGAAAGAAAAAGGAGAACGAACGCAAACAAAAACCCGGAGGGTCGGGCTGAAAGGAAGTTTGATCTGATGATTAATATGATGGCATAGTTGCTTCACAAGATGGACAGTAATATAAATTTGCCTAGACAATCAATGGGTGAAGCAAGTGCTTGTGAGGGTAACAATCTGGATGCCACTCAAAGCCACACACAAAGGATCATTATGGTTTCAACTACAAGACCCACCCAACCTACCTTTCTAAATAAGGAGAGGGAGGCCCCAATGCCCGAAACCCAAAACCAACTGTTTGATGATATTAGCCCTTGTCATGAAGAATATAGAGCTCTTCCTGAGGAGATTCAAAATGAAATGTCACTCACCAATTATATGAACAAGAAGAAGTCCTGAAATGGTTATAGACCCAAGCCAGGGCGCAAGCCTTTCAGAGAGATGTGCAACAACCTTTGGGGAAGTTGACAGTTTCTCCCTACAATGGATCCAACAGATGCTCAGCTCGTGTGTGGGTACAAAAGCTAGACACGCACCTATCTCAGACTAATGTCGAAGGATGAAGCAGTCAAGTTTGCCACTTAGCATTTGGGGGGTATTGCACAAGAGTGGTGGTACAACGATCTAATCACTCAAGGTCGCGAATCCATCACCTCATACTATGAATTTTGCAAACTTTTGATTGAAAGGTTTGATTAGAAGGATCTTAAAGGATTAACCAAATCTCTCAAGGGATTGGTCAAAGCCTTTGAACCACCTACCCTACAAGAGGCCATCAAGCAAACCTTAGCACTGGAGACTTCCATGCCAAAGAATAAACTCCAGGCCAAACCCTTCATTCCAAAGAAGCCTTTTCACAAAAATGTACAACAAACCAAGGGTTACCCATCAAAACCAAACATTCGGGTGAAGAATGAATTGATGGCGAAGAAGCTATGCTTCAGCTACAAGGAGCCATGGTTAGCTACAAGGAGATATGTGGTATTCTTAACTTAATTTATATTTTTAGGCTACAAATATGTATTTATTTTTATGATTTTTATATTTCTTTTGTGCAGATGAACCCAACCCCCTAAATATTTTCCCATTATCTGCAGACCCGAAGCAGTAACTTAGCAATTAAGTAATTAATTTCTAACAAACTGAAATATGGATTGGAAAAAAATACGTGCTTAGGATCTGGGAGAAATGACACATAAGGAACAGAATTGCAAGTCATTCTCACCTGTATATCCTGAGCTTACACCACAACAATCAGAGAGGAAAAGCTCCTCCAACCAGGGCTGACTGCATTGTCAATTTATATAACAACATTTGGTAATATAAACAAATGATAGTAAAATTGAAAAAAACACACATCTATAACTTCATAACTCATATTATTGGTTATAATTACAATTAAAATGTTCATCCAGAATATTACTGCACTACTGAAAAAAAGTGACCACATAATAATTATCATTGCAAAAGGTGGAGAAGAAAAAAGCAATTGAATATAATTAAGATTGCATCTCGATCAGCAACACAAAATAAGATCAACGTCAAATGCCTTACTCACATTGTTAAAATTAAAAGAGAATAGGCTTGGAGAGGCCTATAATATTCACAGAATTCAATATATTTTAGTATTTTACTGTTACAAGAAAAATTGAATGAATATAAACAGGTGTCTTAGAAATTGATTGCTAACTAATGCAACCAACATAACAGTTGAACTGTTCAGAAGAAAACATTGAAACAATAGTAAGTAGGAACAACGAATAGAATTCATCTGGTTCAAATCAAATGCATGGAAAATGACATTTAAATTTTGATTTTACAAAAAATTGCATTATGATCCCCATATTCAGGGTGTTCCAAACAATGTTTCAAATTTATCTGTGGAGATCAAGCTTAACATTGACAATATTCTAAGACATGCAGGAGGAAGGTTCACATTGTGTGTGTAGACAATTATATGTTATTGTTAATGAAAAAATTCTGCCAATTTTGTTATGTTGTTATCACTTGTCAGCTTCAGTATTCTACACTACACTCATTATGAACAGTTATACCAATAGTTTATCTTGACTAAGAACTGTTGGTTCTTCAAATAGCATTTCCAATGTCTGCGCAAGAGAACTATTTTTATAACAGGTTTCTCTTTATAGCTAAGCATTGCATTGAGATTTCATTTTCTATACTCTTTGCATAATCCTTCCTTGCTGTCAATTGTGATTTCAATTCTTCTGTACTATAGCTTGTGGTTTGGCAGTGTAGGTTTTGAAGTTATTATTCTTGGCACCATTGCCTTTGCAGAGTCTAAGTAGAGCTAAGTAGCCGGGTTCGGGTTCGGGTTCGCGGGTTCGGTTCGCTGGTTCGGCAAAATTTTTTGGGGGGTGGGTTCGGTTCGTCTTGGGTTCGTTAGTACAAATTACAAAATATGTAAAAATATATATATATATATGCAGCCTAGAAGCATGAATTCAGAATTAGGATTAGAATATCACATAACTGATAACATCATATAAACAACAAAACCACCATAAACTTGAATGTCATTTAAAACATGCATGATAAATATTCATTGTTCAAACTTCAAGTTCAATATTACAACACTTTCAAAGTTTTAATCATCATATGGATTCTCTAGATCATCCATATCAATGTCAACATTGACATTAGATGAAGTAGGCTGAGCCCACAAGACCGACAAGCCGCCCCTATCTTCACTGTCTTTGGAGATATAAACTAGGGCCATTATTATCAGATCTTGCATTGCTCCTATTAAGAAATTAGCTGATACTATACTTGAAGTGGAGCTATTGGTTTTAAGACTTAAACTTTGTTTGCGATTCAGTTGTGCATTCTTCTCAGAGAATGCTATATACACTTATATTTTGCTGCTATAGGGTTTGCTGTTTAGTTGCTCTTTCTTATGTATATTGCTTTTATAATTTTATTTCACTCTCTTTTGTAATGCAGCACAGTGATGTTTTCTGTGGTTATTTGAGGATAATATTGTAAATTCTCTCTATGTAAGTTTAATGGTTGGAAAAAATCAAATTGTAGGACCTTTGCATTGTAATGTTTACTGGTAATTTGAGTTTGTATTGCAATACATATTGTTTTCTTTTCTAGGATTATGATTTTATTTTTTTTATAATGGATGATAAAATGTGATCTTAAATATCAATTAAAAAATAAACAATCAAAATTTAGAGACTAGTTGATTTGACTATTTTATACTTAAATGGTTATTAAAATTTGAGATCTGTGTTTTCTTTGTTTATTTAAAATTTTGATGTTATAATGGAGAACCTTATCCCTGTATCTGAATGGATTGGAATTTTTTTTAATATATTTGAAAATTTGAGGTTATAATGGGGAACATTATCCCTGTCTCTGAAGGGATTTGAATACAATATTTTAATTATTTAAACTGTACCCACATCATAAATATTTATTACATAGGTATGTGTTTCCTTTCTGAAAGAGTAAGTCCCCATGCATCTACAATTTGTAATCGAAGGTTGGAGTTCGTTGAAATCGACAATTAGAAACTGCATAGCAAGATCAGAATTATTAATGCTACAGATTGTGATATGATGTGGAATGAAAATGCTTGTTTGCAAAACAAATGAATGAAAATGAGGCAGTTTAGGTGTTTAACATGTTTTAGAGGTCACTTTTAGGGTTCCCATGGGCGTGGGTCAAAGTCAAAGTGAAGTAAACATTAAAAAAAACAAAAAAAAATCACTTTTTGCCGCCCAGACGCCCGGGTTCTGCTTGGGTTCGCCTTGGGTTCACCCGGGTTCTGCTCGGGTTCGCCCGGGTTCTTCACTGGCGAACCAAGGCCCAAATGCAAGGACCCTGGCCGAACCAGCGAAGGACCGGACCAGGACCAGGAACCCGGACCAGGACCGAACCCTGCGAACCGGCTACATAGAAGTAGAGTAGAAATTAGTTGACAATAACTAAGACACATGAAGATAGAAGCATAGGAGTAAACAGGCCAACCAATACAACAACTAGTCAAGACACCAAAACAAAGAGAAGACCATCCCACCAAAGTTCTATGTATCTATGGGAGCTCTCAGTATGAGAGCACATCAGAGAAGAGTCAGCTAGAAACCAAATACCCACAAATTCTGCTTGGATATAGCCAAAGATGTTGATCAACCATTGGATAATCTACCCAGAACCTTAGCAAGGCACTACATGACTTTGCAAAAGCTACATGATGAAAGGGACCATGAAGCACATAGATAACAAATCATACAATGGTACAAAGAAAGGTGTCATCAGGAAGAAAAGGAAGAGGAACAAATTGAAGACCTACATAGAATTTCAAGAAACTAATGCCACTAAACCTAAACAAAGGCACTAGAAGAAGATAACATGATAAGGGAATGGAAAGTAAATCATATGATCCATGACTTGTGGAATAGCAAGAACAAAGAAGGATGCACAAGGCAGCCAACTTGAAAAATCCATCAAAACAATTTCAAGCCAACGCTGCAATACAAGCTGAAGAAAAAGCCTAGGCTGAAGCATGAGCTTAACATGAACTTGAAACCGAAACAAATAAAAAGACCAATGAACTCAACTGACTTCAGAGAGCAATCCACCACTCACCACTACACAATTTCTCCTTCCACAGGAAGGAAGTACAGACTCTGCCAAACAAGTTGAGTTGGAGGGTGATGTAGAGGAATCCACTTAGTTGGCATGATCCACCAAGCGCCATTAAATTGAGGGGAGCATTAATCTAAGACGGAGTTTGACTACTTCCTGAGAATAGAAGAGAAAAGAAGCTTGTGGGAGAAGTATTAGAGGTGTGAAAAAAATTGCTATTAGAAATGCCAAAGCAAAGGTACAAAAGGCAGAGAATTCAACCAGACCAAAGGGAGCTTTAAGGCAACCAGAGTAGCATATAGATTGCTCAACCTACAAGAAGGGTTGAACATTTGGACATGTCCAAAAATGCTGAGAGAGCAGAGAAATGTCTTGAATAGACCTTGTTAAGTATCCTAACATTGCAGTTGCACTTGCATCAAGTAGGACAACCAAAAAAAATTACTCCACTACCCGATTCAAACTTTGAGAATGAAAAGCTGCCAAAACTTATTGGTTGTAGATCTAAAGATCTAGTCCTCCATTATAGAACATGAATAACTATTTTAGAACAAGAATAACTCTCCAAATTCGAGTTGGGTGAACCACCTAATAATGCAAATGGATGTAATATTCCCCCTTAATTTTTTTCGGATTTTATCAACACAACACACCATTAATTAACATTAGCTCCAAATGATAACCAACAAGAATAGTAACCCTTCACCTTTTGATCACCAAGATCCCAATGTGGGCGAGGTGAGAGCATACAGTGTCGGGGATTCTTAGCAAACTGAAAATGAATTACAAAGCTACTAGGCGGCTAGCCGACCATGAATGAAAGTAAATGTTGGAAATACAAAGAGTAGGTGAATAACCGACCATATAGCTCTACCACTTATTCAACAGGAGCGAAGTTACTACAATTTATTAGGCGGCAAGCCAGCCATGAATCCACACTACCACTTATTCAGAGGGGGGAATTTAAACAACGAGTGTTGAAAGTAAAATATAAACTCAACCACTTCTTTAGTGGGAGTAATTACAAAATATTAAAGTGCAGAAATATAAATAGATGTTAGTACTACTAAACCATCTTTACAATGATAGCTTCAGTTGCACAATAATGTAAAGATATATCATCAAGAACCTCAGTATGTTAGAGAATAATCCCCAACTGATACAATATGCTATAGAACAGAGAATATAGCATAAAAACAGAATTATAATAGATCTGATTAGAAACAGTAAACACAGAAAATCAGACTAGCAAGTGAGAGATTCATCATATCTCTCATCAGCAAGTGAGTAATCACAAAAAATTAAAGTGCAGAAATATAAAAAGATGTTAGTAATACTAAACCATCTTTACAATGATAGCTTCAGTTGCACAATAATGTAAAGATATATCATCAAGAACCTCAATATGTTAGAGAATAATCCCCAACTGATACAATATGCTATAGAACGGAGAATATAGCATAAAAACAGAATTATATCAGATCTGATTAGAAACAGTAAACACAGAAAATTAGAACAGCAAGTGAGAGATTCATCATATCTCTCACTAGCAAGTGAATAATTACAAAATATTAAAGTGCAGAAATATAAATAGATGTTAGTATTACTAAACCATCTTTACAATGATAGCTTCAGCTGCACAATAATGTAAAGATATATCATCAAGAACCTCAGTATGTTAGAGAATAATCCCCAACTGATACAACATACTATAGAACAAAGAATATAGCTTAAAAACAGAATTATAATAGATCTGATTAGAAACAGTAAAGACAAAAAATCAGACCAGCAAGTGAGAGATTCACCAAACTGGACACAACTTCTTCAATTCAGCTCTGAATGGCCTCAAACAGCAAACAAATGAAGTCATGACCCTAGGCATCCAATTTCCATTGATCAAACTATGCCAAAACAGCTTTAGATAATTGGCACGATTCCCAATGCAACAGCCAGGAAGAAGGTACGGCCCAAGAGGAGGTCGGCCTCTTCTAGAAATTCAAAGACTCAGTGATAAATTTTGAAACTTCACAAATCTGGGTGCCCTACATAGTGGAAGAGCATGAGACAGTACCCAGAACCAAATAAAAATTAGTGGCGAAGCTATGAGCAGAAATTAGCTTCAGCCATAGTCTTCAGCAGCAATACAAACAGACTATACATCAGCAATCTGCTTGTAATAATTCAGAAATTAAGCTCTATCCGCACTCCTGAGTGAAGCATGGTCTTCAATAGCCATCCAGAAAGCTATCATTTCAAGCCCAAAGAATGGCGAAATAAGAATGCTAGAAGGGATCTCCTCGAAGCAGCTTTGAATTCAATTCAGCAACATAACGTTATCATAATTTCCAAAAGATACAAATGAAAGAGCAAGGCCTAAATAAAAAGACTTCAATTGGAAAATGAATCAACTGTAACCTCCAAGAAGTCAAACCATTCAACTTCCACAAGGAACGCCACCTTTTTTCAATTTGCAAAAGAAATATTAATTACCTTTTTTTCATTTCTCTCCTTAGGAGGCCAAGGTAAAAGGCATTTAATTTAACTTTTAAAAATAGTAAACTTCTCTACTTAGGCGTCCAAGACAAGTCCCCTTTTTAAAACAACTTAAAGTCATTCGCCTAGGCATGGTGTCCAAAAAGCAACGCTAAGAAATGACTAAGTTATTAAAACTTAGCTCCAAGAAGAATGCAGAAGCCAATGCCCAACTGAATTGCCTTACTGCCAAAAATAGAATGATGGACTAGAAATGACTGTGTTGCTGCTAGGATGACATTGCCATAAATAGACTTACCAAAAATAGCAAACTACTATAAATAGTAAGTCTGCAAAACTTTATCCGAACACCAATTGAGCAGTAATCATGACTTACTATAAATAGTAAGTGTCTGGAAAGGTTGACTAATTCAGATGCATGTCATACCACCCTAGAGATTTCTGAAAACCCAAAAAAACCTAGAAACCTTTCTAGCATGCAAGGTACTAGAGAGATATGCATATCATTTTTTCAACATGCATGTTACCTTACCTTGAAGCTCTCCAAAAACCCAGAAAGCTCCAACGAACAAACTGCCAAAAAGACCACATGCGAGCCTGCAAAAGCAGGCTGAAACCTCCTACAAAATAGAAAACCCTAATTTTCGTTTCTAATTAGCCTACGGATTTCCGGAAATAGGCTAATTCCAATTGAAGAGTGTAGAGCTAAAATGGGGACATTACAATGGAAGACTTTGTGAATGCTCAATTGTTATAATTCTTGTAGTGCCATCATTGTTCTCATGTCCCCTTTTTCAGATAAAAATAATTAATAATTTATTATTTTTAAGTTGGGCCCGGTCATTTTTATTTTTGGGGCAACTTAAATAATGTTATTTTAATAAATTAAAAAAGTGTTTTTTCAAACACTCAAATATAAAAAGTACTTTCAATACTTGCAGGGAATATAAAATAAAAATAAAAATTTATGGAGGGCCTGAAAAAGGCATATATAAAAGGAGCACTTTTCCTCATTCATGGGCATTCAAATTACCCTTTTGCATCCAATTTTCAAATTTGAGCAGTTTGTTCAATCTAAGGCATCCAAAGACAAAAACCCTTGGTTTGTTCAGGTTTTTGAGAAGACGAAAAAAATTCTTGGATTCCACATTCGGGATTAAGGACGAAAACCTTTGTTTCCCATTTTGGGTGATTCCATCCAAGAATCACAATTGTGCTGATTTGTTGAGGATTTGAAGACATTTTTCAATCTGCTACACTGCCACTACAGAATTTCTGACAAGCATAAATCATTTTTTCATCATTGATGCATATTTTAGGGTCTATATATTGAGTTTACAATTTTTGGTGAATTTTTGGGCATCCAGATCTGAGTTGTTACAGTCAAACCAGCTGCTGGTTAGCATCATTGGAGGGTTTTGGCACTATTTTTGGAGGTAGCCGAGCACAAAAGTTCAGAAATCATTTTACAAGGTTTGCAAGCACATTGGTCGTTGTTTGCCTAGCATTTATTCCAGATCAATGGAATACCAACACTTGTGGGTCAAAATGCATAAGCCATACAGCCTTTAGACACCATAGCAGCCATTTGTCATCTTTATATATTGTGTAACAGCATCAAGGAGGGTTTGATCAGACTTGGGGGAGCTATACCAGCATTATATGCTGCTGCACTCTTTACACCATTTTACCAGCTGCCACAATCCTAAATTCCCCACCACAACCTATAGCAGTTCATACTAGGTATTGTAGGGTTTCATGACATGTACAAATCTGCATTTTGTGAGTGATCTTTTATGACTAACATCAGAATCAAATATTGTTTCATGTATTGTAATCATTTCTAGATCAGTGGGAAAATAAAATCAGATCTTTGGGGATTCCCAAATTGACTGCATGATGTGGAATGATGCTGACATGATTATTTTAATTCAGATCTGAGTGTTTGGAGTAACCTAGGGTTTATTTCAGCAATTGTACTTGATGGATTGATCATATGAAGAGTTGTGTCAGCAAATGAGGGTTTGCTAAAGTGTTTCCAGTCAATTGTTTTCAATTTTTATTTGTTGTTCCAGTTAGGTTTGCTTTTCAAAATTCAGAAAAATAGAAAAAATCATAAAGTTGCACTAAAAATTGCATGATTTTAATCAGGGAAATTAAAATTGCACAAAAACATTGCAGAGTACTGATCCATAGAATCCTTTTTTAAGCACGTGCAACCTGTTAAATGCAAAAGACCTGCATTGAAAGCTAAAACATTTCATTGGTCAATGGGCTGACGTACAAGATGGGGCCTGATCAAGTGTTAAGGAGACATGTAATGTTTGAGATGTGCTTCGAGAGGTACACAAGGGTCTCATGGGAGGCATATGGGACCCAATGCTATAGCACAAAAAGTGTTTGTAGTAGCAGTATGATGGCAAACACTACATGTTATAAAAGAATAGTTGATAGGATATGATATGTGCTAGAGGTTTGGCAAGCCACTAAAGAGAGATTTTATGCCCCTTTGACCATGCCAACCACAAGAATATATTTGATAGGTGGGAACTGGAATTCATCAGTCCACTAAAAATGAGTAAGACGCATTGGTGAAAGCACATTGTGATAGTAACATTATACCTTATTAAGTAGGTTGAGGGAAGGGCTTTGCCTGACAATAATGCTCAAATTATAAGCTGATTTAACTACAAGCAAGCAGTCATGAGATTTGATATCCAGTTAAAATCACAAGCAACAAGGGTGGACATTTTGTCAGTCATGCAATTCATTTGAAGACATCAGAATTCCCAATCTTCCACTCTTATGACCTTAGCCTATTATAGCCATCCGACATGCTATCAACATCTTTTTTTGATGTTGCTTTATCCATTGTACAATCTGCATGGAATTTCTTGTCTATTCATTCGGTACATACTTAGTCTAGCAAATTACACTGTACAGCCATTAACAGTCCCTTGAGTTGTACAAACATTAGCATATCATTCTTCATATTGTTACAAAACCTAGGTACGTTTGATTAAAAGAAGATTGTTTTAAACAAAATTTTAATTGTTTACTTCTACAAGAGCAAAAGGAAAAGTTTGCTTTGGAAATATTCGAAGCTTGCAAGCATTGTCATAGCTGTAAAAAACAAAAAACAACAAAGTGCAGGTACAACAAAAGACATAAAAGACAGCCTTAGATAGAGCTTTTACAATGTATGTCACTACTTAGGAGGGTCAACTAATTCTAATGCAAACTACAACTCCATCTCCAAAGATGATCCAAACATCCGTACCTGCAGGTGGTTCCAAGTACACTGAAAAACAGATGGTAGAAAAGACTAACAAATCAGTGCCCATATCTGAAAGTTCCATGGTCTGCAAACTCAGACTTGACTGGTATTCAGCAGACCCCGAATTTAAATCAGCAAAAAACTCAAGAAAAATGCAGCAATACTCAACAATGTAAGAAATAATTAGGGAAAAAATATGCAAGTTTTTTCAGTATACAGTTGCATTTTAGGGCACTTTATCAGTATAGAGGCATTCTAGGGCACAATTTTCAATATACAGTCACATTTTTCAGCCTACAGTCACTTTTTTCAATAACCAAAACTAGACCATACATTCCATTTGCTGTTGGTGTTCTCTCTAGATTCGTGCAAAAGCCAAGAGAAAGTCATTGACTCGCAGCAAAAAGGGTTCTTCAATAACTGAAGGGAGCACAAAATCTTGGGCTTCATTACTCCAAGGTAGAAGACTTCAAACTAGCTAGATATTTAGATGCAAAATATGCAGAGGATTTTGAAGATGGGAAAGTTACTTCAACTTTCTTAATGAATTTAGGATCAGTAGTCATCATCGGAAGCTATGCTCCCCAAGGACACTTCCCCTGACCTAAATGCCCTTGTCCCCTATAGGGGATGTTTCAGGGATGTGGAGATGGATAGGAAATGTCCCCACCCCATCACCCTTTTTTGAAAAGATAGGAAACATCCTCAAAATGTCCAAAATATAATAGGGTGTGACTAGGAGCCATCCCCTATGGCGTGGGCACTTTTTTGGTGTTTTTCTTTTAAAACACAACTTTGATTTTAAAAAAAGGATGAGTGGGCCCACAAGAACCCCCACACCCCTTTAAACTATACCTAAACCTAAAACAACTAAAAACAAAAAAACAAACTTATTTTGGCATTTTCCAACTTGTGAAGAAGAGCAGCAAGAGAAGGAGAAGCAGTGAAAAGAGAACAGTGGTGGAAAGAAGGCAATAGGACATCATATCCACCTCATTTGAGGTAAGTTTACTATCTACTATTCTTTTGTTCAGTTTCATATGGCACTCTCCTTATTTTAAACAAATGTTCAAACAAGAGATAGTTGTTGATCCTTCATTTGTCCCACTTGGAGATCACAAGCTACACATCACCCTCCTTGATAGAGAATATTCTAAGATGAGTGTGTTGATGGAAGAAATGAGGCAAACTTGGATAAAGGATGGCTGCTCTATCATCATGGATGGTAGACCAATATCAAACATCAACAACTCATCAATATCATTGTCACATGTTTAGTTGGCTCTTAATTTTTTAGAGTTATTGATTGTTCATGGAAAAGGATGCGAACTTCCAATTTCAAATTTTGAAGGATGCTATAGAAGAGGTTGGAGCTTTAATGTTGTACAAGTGGTGAACTGATTCAATCTGTGCATATAAGTTAGCTAACTTGATGGCGGAGGGTGCTTATAATCACATTTTCTAGACCCCATGTGTTCATGTGTTGCACAACACATTGAAGGACATTGGAAGATAGATTGAGTGAAGGCAGTGGTGTTAGGGTCGAGAAATATATAGATGTTTTGCAACCATCACAATTCGCTTGCTTTGTTCAAGACTTTTTTGAGGAAGGAATTCCTCAAACTCATGGATACTAGATATGCCAATTACTTCATTTTGTTAGAGAGGATGGTTGAGGTGCAAGAGGTTTCACAATTAATGTTGGTTAATTTAGAGTGGGGTACAAAGTCAAAGGAAAGCACACCTAAAGGAAGAAATGTGACACAAAAGATCCTTGATGATGATTGGTTGTCCAAAATAAAGTAAGAAATTGTTGGTTTTATTATTAATTTATTTTTTAAAGTACTAAAGTTTCTAACTTGTAAATTATTTTCATTCTTTGTAATACCATTCACTTTATCATTTGAGTCTTAAGTTTTTAATCTTTTTTAAAATTGTAATATTTGTAACTTGTTTGCACTTGCAAATATGTTTGCTCCCTCATCAAGCCTGCTATGCAAATAATAAGATATGTTGATACAAACTCTCCTAGGCTTAGAGAGATTTATGAGATACAAACTCTCCTAGGCTTAGAGAGATTTATGAGACCTTTGATAGCATGCTTGGGAAAATGAAGCAAGCCATTCATAGTAGGGATCCTACTTTGGGATATTATGAGGTGCATTTTAAGCCCATTGTGACACAATGGTGGAACACTATGAACACCCCACTTCATATGGTAGTTTATGCTCTAAATTCCAAAGGGTATGTAGTAAAGCATAGAAGAGTGTCTCCATATCATGACTAAGAGGTGAAAGAAGGGTTGAAGGCCCTTCGAAAAATGTATACCAATGAAGAGTCTTCTTTAATGCATACACAGTGACTTGCCTTCATCAATCTTTGTGATCCAACCTTCAACAAACCAAAGGCAAGGATGGATACAGCTACATTAGCTCAAACTAACCCTATTGGATGGTGGATGTGGCATGGCAAGGATGCATTAGAGTTGAGGATACCTGCCACTCGCTTCCTTTCACAAGTTGTCAACAAAGAGGAAATGGTCCAAATATAGCTTCATCCAATCAATCAAGAGGAACGACCTTACCTCTATATGATCAAAGAAGTGGGTGTACATAGTGCCTTGTGGCTACAGAACCAACAAATCCCTGAGTATCACCAAACTCCATCCTCACATTGGGATATTGATCCCAAAGATGCTCCACAGATTGATGAGGAGGCACAAGAGGAATCGGTTGGCATTCCATTGCATGAGGCAGCCCCTCATAGTGGCAATGACTCAAACTTAGACTTTGATTTTGATGTAGAACTATCAAATGCATATGCTGATTAGGAACAGCTATATATTTTCTATGTTTTTGTCATTTTGTAGTTGAAAATTGCAATATTTGAGCATTTCGTTGTAATTCTTATATAATGTATATGCACATTGACAATGAAAGCATTTAAATTTCATTAATTTTTTTGTCAATTCTTGTATGAAATATCAGTTCAAGTCTAATGTTATGTATTAAGGTTCTATAATGTCTATAAATTTTATCATATGAATATTTGAAATTTCCGTATGTCTTTAAAAGTTTTTTTTTGTATAGTCATCCCCTAAAAAATGGCCCCCGAAAAAACCCATACCAAAAAACATGTTACCCCATCAAAGAAGCAATAAAGTTTCTTTGACATCCTAGAAACTTGGGGGAGCATAGATTGGAAGTCAAAGAGGCAATCAATGCCAACTCTTTCTTTAATGGAAGAAAAATATATGGCAGCTTCAAAAGCAACAAAAGAAATATTGTGGTTCAGAAGAATTCTTGAGGATTTGCAGAAAAAACAAGTTTCATCAACACCACTTATGGTTGACAACGCTTTGCAATCAAGATGGAAAGAAATCTAGATTTTCATAATCAAACCAAGTACATCAACACCAAATTCCATTTGATTTGGCATTGTGTGAAAGATGGCAATGCCAATTGATCCGTTGTCCAATTGCAAATCAACCAATAGATATCCTATAAAAACTGCTTGGAAGAGAAAATTTTGAAAAATTTTGAGGTGTGCTTGGTCTCACTCTAACCCCTACAAATAAAGGAGGGAATGTAATATTATGTATATGTTTTGTAAATAATCCTTGGGTTATTGTAGAATCTAAATAGTCATCTTGAAGATGAACTAAACAGACATATGAAGCTAAATTGAAAGGTCACTTTGTTAATCTATTTATATACTATATTTCATTCCATGTAATCAATCTTTTGGGTTGGCAATTTCGATCATTTTTTCCTTTCTTTCATTATCAATCCATTCTTGGCTTAACAATCACAAGAGACAAGGTTGCTCAATGCAAAAGGTGAGTCATAGACCCCTCATTTACAATTTTGCACTCAATTTCTAGACAATAATTTTAGACCACACTCTTCAAACATATATTTAACAATGACTATGTTCTATCCACTTTGCTTTTCCAAATAAATAAAATGAATACCTCTAAAGATAATATCAAAAAGTTACATGGCAAAGAACAATGCAACACTTGTTTCCATTTATATACTCAAAAATGAGAAACTGTGGAACTAGGTTGCCTTTGGACTCACCATCAAAGTTTAGTTTTCAAGAACCATATTAAGTAGGGACCCATTTCACAAGAAAAATCTATCAACAAGATAGGTTTAAACCCCAAAAGCCCTAAAAATAGGGAATAAGTTTAAGATTTAATTAAGTTGAGAAAGTTTTTATTCAATTTATATTTAGCTTGATTTCTTATTATACTTTTATTATAATGTTAATTTAAAGTACCATATTTTAATTCTTATTGAAAATTTTTAATTCTAATATTTAGATTTAAAATTTTCATTTTCATTTGGGTTTTTATTAAATTTAATATAATTTATTAATTTTAATTGTATATTCTTTTTTCTTATATAAGGGATAAGAGCCCTTATCCATTATATTAACTCCTAGAAGAAGATATTACATGCAGTTTCAATGACTTGCCCAATACCACAAAAAACCAATATAAACCAAACCAAGGACAAACTATTTTCAAAACATACATAGAGAGACTAGCATTCCCCAATAAACACAAATGGGGAAAGTGGAGAAACTTAAAAAAACACATATATAATATATTTGTCAACTACCATCACACACTCAAAACTAGCCATGCGAAGAAGAAAACAAGCTGCCTTTCTTGCCTTTACCCACCTTGAATGATCAGCAAAGGTAGCCACAAGGTGAAAAGGGAGTTTGTTTTTGTTGTTTTATGAGTTTTTGTGATTTTTGGTGGTTTTTTTATTTTTTTGTGTGTGTTTTTTTTTTGTTGAATGTTGATTTATGCAACAATATTGCAAACTAGAAAGAAGGAAATTGCTACTAAAACTTAAATAAATCATACAATTTAAATAGAGAGCAATAATGATGAATTTATTGGCTCAAATGTTATTGTACGTACCACAAGTCTGCATATACAATTTGATATAATCGTGAACAGCAAAGACAAACCCCTTTTCAGCTTCTTCCCAGCTTCACAAATCTACCCTAGGATCTGATATGAATTTTCAGCTAATTGAATATGCAAATCAGATCCAATAATTGGTATGAAACCCTTCGTAGCACCTAGGGTTTGAAGCCTGTGATCTTGAAATGATGCAGCAAGCTAAGGTTTGGTATAAAATGAGTTGTCAAGGCCTTGAGAAGGCCTATACTGCTTATGGCTACCCCTAATCTGTTGCAATATGCTGATATAATACTGCTGCAAACTCAAATCTGAAAAAAAATATATACCTGAAACTCATCCAATAAAGCCCAAATGAAGACCCAAGGTAGGCCCTCCCCAAAGGTGAACTAGGTTCTTGTCCAATTCACAATAACCTTTGAGAGTTTTTGTTCCTAGAAGGCTGAAACAATGTTAAAACCCTTCTCCAGAGCTCAACCTGCAAATTCCTTTTGTCAAAATGAGAATAGAATGCCCAAAAATGAGCCCACATATTACTTTATAACCTCCCATGAGCTTTTTTAATAAAAGTCAATAAAATAATTTTCTTGAGGGTCTTTCCTCATCAAAAGAAAGGGCCACTTTTTAAAAACAACTTTGAGTTACTAGGATGGGGGCACATTTCACTATTCTCTTTATAATTTTCTATTACTATTCACTTTTTACTATTCCATTAAAGCAAACTTTAATATTTCCAATTTATCCCTAGATTCATCAACTGAACTCCAACTGAAAGGCTCGTAAAACTCCCAACTAAGCTCCAGAATCCTCGATTGGGTCCCCTAACCATTCTACTGACCTACGGGAACCCTAATAGTAGGCCAACCTCCACTATAGTCTGAGCTGCCTAAGGAAGGGACATTACAGAGCCTAAGGCTCTAAGGTTAAAGAATTTCCCTTCTCCTTTGCACCAATTCTCTATGACTTTCAAATAGAGGTATCTAATTCTCGATTCAAGGATACCTTGTTTTTTGGGCTAGAAACTAAGGTTTTAGGCAACACAGTAGAGACAGGTGCTAGAGAGGACTTCCTAGGGTAGATTCCCCTGGGAGAGGGATCAGGAATAACTACATCAATAATGGAGGTATCAACATTCTCACTGGCCTCTTTCACCTACCAGACCCTTTTCCTCTTTTGAGTGTAGGAATGTGAAAGATGTCCAAATTTTTTACAAATTGAGCACTTGGGGGAAAACTCTTCCACTTTGAATTTTTGTTTTCAAATTTCTTCCTCTAGAAGCAAATCAATCCATTTCAACACCTCTTTCGAAATGTCAATCTTGACACCAACACAGGGATAGGCCCCCAAAGGGTTTTTTCCAACATTTTCATCTATGGAAGTGAAGGTCTTCAAGGAGTTCCCCATCTTAAAAAGAGCAGCCAAAGACCTCTACTAAAAATTGTAAAGCTGAATCGAAGCTAAGGAATGACTAGGAGTCCAAAGAGTTGGGTCAAAATTAGGAATCCAATCTTGCAAAAAAACCAACCCCGTCCCAGAGACAAAGGCGTGCAGTTAGAATCCTTGATTTCTCTTCTTTTCTAGGGCAGATCACCAAGAAGAGACCTTTGGTAAGGTTTTTCCATGTAAAATCGACACCCTACTCCTCCAAGGATTGAACATTATTTTAAAGATCTACAAACTTCTCGATAAGGCCTTTTTCCTTCAAAACTATCTGACTTCTTTGATTTTTGTATCTTTCAAATCATCTGCCAACAAATCTACCTGCTCCACTTTGGCATGGATCTTCAAGTTGGAGGAGGGTAGAACACACCAAGAGAGATGGTGTTGGCACCAAACGCATGGCAAGGATTGTTGCCAAAAGGGAGCAAAGACTGAACTTTTCCCTTCCCAAGCCTTGCAGGGAATTTAAAATTTGCATAAAAAGTCCCTCCCCCTGCCAAAATCTTCTTCCACACATACTCCTCATCACTGTTCTGACTGCTTATAATTTTACACTTCTTTTATTTTTAAAATATTTAGACATTTTATTAAACTTTATCATTTAGTATTTTAATTAGTTTTATATTTTAGGTTTCAGGCTTCTTTAATGTTCAATTTTTTTTTAAAAATATATTTAATATTTAATTTAAAGTTACTACAATTTAGTTTTCATTAGGTTTTCTTAACTAAGATTTTATTTCAATTAAATAATTTTAAGTTTATAATTATTGTGTGGACATTTTTTTATATAGATCTCAAATGTATTTAGTAATGCTTAAGTATTTTGACAATCTTTTGGATTTATTTCTTATTAAAAATAAAATTTGCAGATTTATTAATCAAATTTGAACACAATTTTTTCTCGAACTTCATCAGTTGATCAATTTGTTTTAAAAAATTTCTTTGCCAAGCTCAAATATGAACACAAACCTTATGACAGGTGTAAACAATGTACCATCAAACAGCAAGCCCTTGATGACAATACCGGGCATCCTTTGCCCATATGGATGTTTTTGCTGATAAGCTTATGTCATTTATACTGCCCAGTTAGAACCATAATCAATGTGAGCCACCTTCTACCCACACCAGTGAGGATACAGTTTTTCCAAAATAGATAACAGATAACTCTATCATTCAGGCACATATCATTACCATTCAAACAAGTACAAACGACTATACTGTCAACAGAGATAACACCATGAAGCATACCGTCAAAAGCACATGTTTCAATGTCTGAAGATCATTCTAGCAGCACCATCTTCTTCAAAAGGGAAAGAAGGGGAAGCTGGAGAAGGGGACTGACCTTCATATTCAATCATCCGAGATTCACAAAAGGTAGGCAAATGCAATAAAAATATCAGATATTCAACAGTATTAGATTTGACTGAATCCATGTAAAATAGGGGTGAAATAGTGGGAAAGATTAACATGTTTTACATGGCTACCCCAAAAATAACTAACTTGTGAACTATATCAACAAAATAGAGTTTCAGCAAACTGACATCTATTCTTCATTGAAGAGCTGTAGGTTGATTTGTTAGCAAAATAATGAAGCAAAATGGGATAAGCAAAATGAAGGTAAAGGGAGCTGAGTGGGAGGAGTGGTAAAAGGCATAGGAGGAGTGAATTACAATAATCTTGAAAGGTACCAAGAAGGTACTGAAATATTTTAAACTTTCCAAAAGAGAAAAAGTAATGCTGGAAAAGGAATTGCCACAAAAAGGCTTATGGTTCAGCAGCAGCATCACACTTGATTACCCAAGCTCAGACTCTACGACCCTCATCAAACATAGGGCACACGAAACATTAATGACACCACAGTTGATGATGCTAGTAAAGTAATGCTGGAAAAGGAATTGCCAGAGAAAAAGGATAATGGCTCAGCAGCAGCATCACGCTTAACTACCCAAGCTCAGACTCTACAATGCTTATCAAACATAGGGCACACAAAACAATAATGACACTACAGTTGATGATGCTAGTACCATCTTTAATGGCAGCTTCCTTGTCAACAACAGAGTTACCCATTCATACTTCCACTTTTGTTGGACTTTATCAGGTGTAACCTTACCAACAAAGATGCAGCCTGAGAGTGTCACAATTGTAGGTTCATTGTGGATCTCTCAACCTTCCACTGACAGTCATTAAGGATGACAAGCAACTTTAGAGGAGAGGATAGATGTAGGCAGTTCTTAAGATCGTTACATGTAGACAATGTAAAAGAAGAAACAAAAGAGTTGATGTTATATAAGATCTGTTATCTTGTAGTTGTACTATGCTGTACAGAAGTTATAATTATTTTTATATTTTTGATTTAGTAATTTTCAGTATGACAGTTAAGATCAACCATCATCCCTATTACCTATGGCAAGTTTTTGTGAGAGTTGTCCATTATCACTTAGGGATCTCCATCCATGATCAATTGGCATCTCATTATGCAGGCCACGGTTGACAGATTGGAGAATGTACATCATGTATTTTATAATCAAGACTCTATTTTCCATACTATGTTCTCATATAATGATGTGATGTTATACTGAAGATAGTATTTCATTTGCATATGATCATTGTGTTCCATTATGATCCATATTATACTGAAGAACATGGGGTAAACAATTGTCACAAAAGGGTTGGTTTAGTGGGTTACTATTTTCAATCAAGCTCCACATACATATTCCGGATGCCAAAGTCATCACAGTGGAAGACTGCTCAAGTTTCGATTGAGGAAGGCAGTGGAGATTGGAAATACTACACATTTTTTCTAATAATGTAGTGGCTTACCCAGGTATAAACCAAAGACCCATTATACACAAAGTTAAAAAAAAGACCTTCGCCGTATGAAATAACTACTTAACATAAAAATTGGTGTGTACTACAAATCAATAAATGTAATAGCTAGTTTATTTATTATCGTTCTGTTAAGAGCTCTAATTCCTAATCCTAACACATCATTTCATCCCGATGATGATTCATATGGTGTGATCTGCAAAGTCAATGCAAAAATTTCCTACATAATTTTTAAATTACAAGGGGCTGCATTTGTAGAGTAGATAACATGTATGTGCCAGGGGATACTCCCAATTATCCTAATTTTTAAGTTCAACCCTACTAACTGGTACGTGCTAGGGGATGCTCCCAATTATCCTAATGCTCAAACAAACCAAAAGAAAAAACTTTTTTAGAGAAAAATATTTCAAAATGGATTTAAAATGAGAAAAACACAAATATTCTGCATTGGAAGGGTGCAAATTAAAAAAAAATTAACCTAGCTTCAGAGACATACAAATTCTTTGTGCCAGAATTAAGTGTTATGATATTTTAAAGAGAAGTAGCTTATGTTGAACTTGACGGTATTTCCCAAACAGCATTTGGAAGCAGAAATGAATTGGAAGAGACTACAACATAATATAAGGCAAGTCAAGTTTTGCTATCAGTATAAAAAATAGACTGTAGATCAGACAATCACAGAAAATTACCTGAGTTTGTGCTTATCAACTAATGCAATAGCAATATAGTGTCCTGATAAAATAAGCATGGACAGTTCTTCCCCACTAATTGATCTCCACTGCATGGAGAAGAGCATCAATGTCAAAAAACAAATTAAAACACATGCAGGTCAATACCTAAAAAAGAAAATGTAGAAACTGTACTGCATAAAATCTCTTTTAACTGCAGAACAAATGAAAATATAAATAGGCAATGCAACTACTATTGCAAAGCAAGGAAATCATTTGAAAGTTTGTGCAACGTTAATTTTATACCTATCAATAAATTGCATTGGCTTAATACATTGTCATTTGTTTACTTAAGTAATTGCCAAAAAATTGAATATTGAGTTTCAATGAGGGAACTATGATTCAACAACCAAAGTGATTCACTGCCACAATGTTAAATGAAAAGAAAAAAGAAAAAGTCAAACAAAGAGATATTAATTAATATATTAAAAATAATGGACAACACCATTGCATCCAAAGGAGCTGAGTTACCCATCTTGATACCAATTCGGGTTCAGGTTCGGGTTTGATGGTTTAGTACGTGGATTCGGCTGACATTATTTTGAGAATTGGGTTCGTTTTTTCATCGGTACAAAAACATATAAAAATCATAAATATATATATATATATATATATACAGCTTCAAATCTAGAATATAAGACATAATATACATATTTCCTAATACTTTTAATGTTTAATAATATTCATAAGCCTTGTACAATATTAATAAAGTTAATTATAATATATAATATTATAAAATAATAATGAAATTAAAAATTAATTTACATAACTATTAATCGTTATTTTCATGGAGGTCATCCACAAAAAACTTTTTGCTACAAATACAGGAGCACAAGCCTTTTTGGGCTGAACCTCTTCGGCCAAGAACCAAGGATTGAGGGGTATCCATTCTGCCAAATTCATCCGGGGCACGATCTTGGCCTCATCACTTATGATGTCGGGGCCTTGCACTCAGCAAGACTTGATCCCTAGTGGGCTTCCTAAGAACCATTCAACTTCACCAAGAGATCAAGCGCCCATTCAACTATTAATCTCTTTTAATTAATAGGAATATTAATTATTTATTTAAATAAATCATTATTATTAATAATAAATTTTATTAACATAACAAATATTATTTTTTCCACATTAATGTTATAGATTGAAACTATATTATATCAATATTATAATAATATTAATGTTACCCTCTAATCCAGCAAGCCTCGTGCGCTTGTCCCAGTCAATGAGTGACATCTCGTTGAACAATCAATCAATGACATTGTTTTTCATTTGAACGGCCCCAACCCATCTCACTCTTCAATCAGGGGAATTCTATCCCTATTGCCCCCTTAGTTCAAATAGGTTCATTCGAGTACCACCTTTGGAGCTAGGGTTTGCCTGCAATTTTATGCTTGGTCTGATTTTTAATGCATCTAGGGTTTTTTACCTTCTATTTTCCTTATTAAAATATATGACCAAACAAATCAAAGATGTTCAAAATTTTAAGAGGCGATCTACATTAGGTTCAGCATCGAGCACGCGATTTTTTTACCGGATTCTTCACAAGTTCATGCAAATTTGTTCAGGACGAATCCATAGTTGTTTGTACGCACCTAAGTTCCCCCAATGAATTGGCTCCAAATCCCGACTGGGTACTAAAATGATAATTGATATTCGATATTCATTATTTACAAAGGAGAGGAATACTCCTTATATAAAAAATTGCAAGACAATGTTTCTAAAAAGAAACAATCATTAGCTAAAGCAAACTAAAGCAAATAACTGAAAGTTACTAAAACAGAATCAAAAGTTACTAAAAGCTAACTGAAGCAAACTAAGTTAACTAAAAGTAAACCATTGACTAACTAAAAGCTAAGATGACCATTAAATATTACAATAATACTTTAATACCCTCCCTTAATGGTCATCCTACAAACATAAACTAAGTCTACCCATATTTTGATGGTGTTCTAGCCATGAATGCATAGCATGCAAACTCCTTCTACTCAATATACTCTGCCACTTTGTCATGTCCCCGAATTGGAGGTATTGTGATTTAATTAAATTAATTGATTAAGTTGTCCAAATTAATGATATTTCAAAAGGATAGCTTAATTGATTATTTTATTAACTATTAGATTAATTATTTATAAAGTTATTCCAATAAATTAATATCTTAAGGATGACTTTATATTTAATTAATAAAGTGACTAAATAAAATAATAAATCATAAAGTCACTTAAGTGAATAAAATAATATTTTATTCTACAAGCTTCTTGGAGGTGAATGAGAATTCTTTATAAGGAGTTGAATGCAAGCCATTAGGGCATGTCTTGCATTATTTTCTATTTCTCATACCTATGTGGTAAAAGTTGAGGCTTGCATTTGCTCGAGGGTTTGAAGACTCTAGCTGCAGTTGTTGAGAAATCCATCTAGGGTTTCTACAGGAGCTTAATTAGAGAGTTTGGCAGGTGCAATAGCTGATGTATTATTGCCCTAGCTGAGTTGTGTTAGCTGATTTATTATCTCATCATCACCATTACAGCAGCTGGTTTATTGTTGCAATCGATTTCTGAGAGTTGGATACTTGCAGTAGCTCTTGTATTGCTGGAAGGAAGAATTCATTGTTAGAGGTTTGTTCATTGCCAAAATTTAATGGCCTTTGGCCAAATTTTGGAGAAGATTCGATTTTGAAAGTTTATGCTCAATCTTTGGCATTTCGATTTTATTCTGGAGCTGAGTACATTGTTGGAGAACTATTGCAGTTATTGGTGAAATTGATTTGGGAAATTAACATTGCAG
>VDFB02063229.1:0-22656 GCA_007258455.2 Sequoia sempervirens
TCAAGGACATCATATGCAGAGATTAAAAATTGTTCATCGTGGAACTCATAGTTCGTTCGATCTTTAGGCATATCAATGAGGGAACCAATCATAGCCATCACATCCACTACCTTGTTCTAAACTTAGGGGATCTATTCAAACTGGATAAAGGTGAAGTACTTCTTAAATTCATCCACCATGTGTTTGTAGGGTAAAAAAAATTCATCCTTAGTCTAAAGCTCGTCGTTAACCTATTTGATAATCAATTGAGAATTTCCAAAGACTCACAAATGAGTGATGTTCCATTGAATGGCGATCCTAAGACTAGTGATAAGAGCTTCATACTCTGATATATTGTTTGTGAATGGAAATGCCAATTTGAATGAATTAGGGATGTAGTCACCCTGTGGGGTGACGAATAAGACACCTGGGCCAGCTCCATTATGTTTGTATGACCCATCAAAATAGAGCATCCATTTATCTCCTTCTGTAACTGTGAGGACTTCTTCATCGATAAATTGAGCTACCAAAGGATATGCATTCACCAAAGGAGTGTCAACCAATTGATCTACTATAACTTGTCCCTTGATGGCTTTACGGTCCACATACTCTATGTAAAATTCACTCAATAACATGACCCACTTGGCCATATGGGCAGTTAAAGAATTTTTAGATAACAAATACTTAAGTGGATCAACTTTGGATTGCAGCTTGACAGGATGACTGAGCATGTAATGACAATTTTTGCAAACTGAAGACTATGGCTAGACAAGCCTTTTCCATTAGAGAGTAGTTGAGTTCATAGCCTACCAAAGTTTGACTTATGTAATATATTGCATTCTCTTTAGAAAACTCATCATGCTAAGCTAATAATGCACCAGTGCAACCAATGTAGTTGATATGTACAACAAGAGCGATTTACCTAGGATAGGAGGCATCAAGATAAGTGGATGAGCCAAGTACTCCTTGATCTTGTCGAATCCTTGTTGAAATTCTAGATCCCACTTGAAGGTAATATCTTTACATAGGAGATGTGTGAATGATTGGCGCTTGTTAGCTAGTTGAGCTATGAATCGTCAAATGGATTGTAACTTCCCTTGAAGACTTCTTAACTGCTTGAGATTAAGCGGTGGGGGAATTTCCATTATAGCTTTGACCTTTCCTGGGTCCACCTCTATACCCCTTCTGGGGACTATGAAGCCCAATAGCTTTCCTAATGTAACCCCAAACACACACTTCTTTGGATTCAAACACAGTTTGTAGTGCTCTAACTGCTCAAAAGTTTTCTTCAAGATCATGGAATGCTTTTTTCTTGTTTTGGACTTCCCCAATAAGTCATCAACATAATATTCCATTATGATATGAATAAGGTCATGGAAGATAATAGTCATGGCATGCTGATAGGTTCCTTCTGCATTTTTGATTTCAAAGGGCATGCCATTGTAGCAAAAGGTGTCCGAAGGGGTGGTGAAGGCTATTTATATTGATCTTCTAGTGCATTCCTAATCTGATTATAGCCAGAGAAACTGTCCATATATCTCATGCCCTGCTATTAAGTCAACCAACATGTCAATATTTGGAAGAGGGAAGTCATCCTTAGGACAAGATTTTATTGAGATCCTAAAAGTTTATACAAATTTTTATGTTTCCATTTGGCTTGGCCATGGGCACTATGTTGGATATCTAGTTAGATTAGTCAATAGGTCTTATGAACCCAACTTCTAATAATTTCTCTAACTCTTTCTTGACAAGAAAAGCCACCTGAGGATGCATCTTTCCTTTTTCTATTTTATAGGATTGACATCTTGATGAAAATTCAAATGGTGTACCAATAATGTAAGATCTAGACCTAGCATGTCTGAATAGGTCCATGCAAAATTGATGATTCCCTCTTTTAGTAGATTGACGATGATGGAATGCTCTTCTTCTGATAAGGATTTGGTTACATATGTGATTTTAGGATCTTCCTCTATTCCCAAATAAACTTCTTGAGTTTCTTTGATCAAGATAGAGGATCGTTCGGAAAATTGAGTTGCAACAAGGGGAAGATGAACATCCCCCTCCTCCAACACCTCATCAAGGTTTTCACTCTCAGATACACCCTTTATTTCTACTTTTGTTGAGTCAGGAAGTGCCTCAGAGAGGTTTTCACTTGATGACCCTTTTTATTTTGTTTCTTCTTATTTTTGCAGCTAGGGTGTTCATCTTCTCCCAATCCCATGAGATGCACATAGGTATCCATTGATGGAAAGGTATCGATAGGTGCACTACCTCGTAGGTCCCAATCAATAAGTTAAGGATGGTGAAGTGAAAGGATAATGGAAAAGACAAATAGGTAGTCAAACATAGATGAGAGATCTATGTCATCGTATGTGAGTATGATGGACTCTTCCTTGGGAATGTCCTCAAGGAAACCATTATCCACACTAACATTATTATAAATACTATTTGATGGTGCAAGACCTTTTTTCTTCATGTCATAGCCTAAGCCCAAATGTATTGGTTGCACAAGAGTATCAGCAAGTTGCCATCTTCCTTGCTCTTGTATGTTGAGTCCTCCCCCTTGAAAATTATACTTTTCAGCTAGCTTAGAGGCATGAGGGTAAGTCTCCTAGAAATATTCCTTAAGAGGGGGAGAAGGTTCAGGCTCTTCTCGGTATATCCATTGACTGATGTCATCTTCAGTTTGATCTTGTCGTGTCCTAGGAGATGGGAAAGTGCTAGACCCCATACTCTTAGAGTTGAGTGTGATAGTCTTCTCTTCCTCTTTTGATGTGGACTAAGAAGGTTGACCATAAGTATGAGGGGATGGTGGCATGGTTACCACATTTAATTTTTTTTGCATCTCATACTCATTTGGACCTTTGTGATCATGGATTCAAATGTGGAAGATGGAATGGATGATGTAGCAAATGATGGATTAGATGAAGGATTGGAGGACGACACCTAAGGTTCCCCCACTTCAACTCCTAGATAGTAGTGAGAGTGAGGGAAGGAAGCTTCTAATGCACGACAATATTCAAAGGGTTGCAAATCAGCATGTATAGTTACTTCCATCCCATTAAATGGGAACTTTAGACATTGATGGTAGGTGGATGGGATGGCTTGGATGGCATGGATCCATGGGTGGCCAAGGAGGAGATTATATGCAAGGTCCAAATCAAGGTCATGGCATGTGGTATATTGTACAATAGGGCCAACCTGAATTGGAAGAAAAATAATTCCTTCAAAGTATCATTCTGCATTGTCATATGCTTTGATGGTAATAACTTGATTATTCAAGTTAGCATGGGTGTAGCCTACCTATTTTATGAACTTCAATGTACAAGGATTAAGGGCAAAGCCATTATCTACCAGGACCCCTTTTACTTTATGTCAGGCTATGAGGACCTCAATGTGAAGGGGATGGTTATGATTTGAATCGATGGAAGGCATGTCATTTTGGTTGAAGCCCAATTGATACATGGATGAAAAGTGTCCTACCAAGTCTTGAAATTGGGTAGGATCTATATCGTTAGGGACATGAGTATCTTGCAAACCTTTAGTGAGGATTTCTTAATGAATAGGAGAAGACTTAAGCAAGTCTAGGATATAAATTTGAGTTTCCATCTTTCCAAGATGATCAAGGATATTGTACTGAGAGCTTACATGAGCTAGTTGGGTTGACGTGGAGGCTCTAGGAACGATGATGCGGGTGTGATGGGTTGTGATGAAACATTGTGGGTCTTTTCCTTTGATACATATCATGGACACACGAGGCTATACCTAACTAATGCACATAACTATACCTTCATAGTTATAGGGTACATTCTTATAACTGACATTATTTGTGTTGTTATTTTGACTATTGTTATTACTTGACCCAAGAGTAGCATTAGACGTACTAGCACCTTGATTGTGTTTCAGGAAGGAATTTTGGTATATTTGGAGTTGAGCATTGGACGATGCCACTTGGTTTGCATTCACTTGTTTATCACCATGATCTATAAGATCTTGGATGTATGTTTTTAGTCCTTGACACTTGTTTGTGGAATGTCCTTTAATTTTTTGAAAATCACAATATTTGTTTTCCATCCTTTTTTGAACTGCGAGCACGGTTTGATACCAATCCGAGGTTTTGATCAGGGTTAATGCGGTGTCACTGGACGTTCCTGCCGACCGGGTGTTGGTGATTTTTGGACGGGTTGAGGACTGCGAGGGGCAGAGGGTGCTTTATCGCGGCGTGACCAGCTGCGTAGAGGCGTGTTGGACGCCTGTTAACGATTCCATGAGTTGACCCGCGCCGGTAATGCGCCGACCGATTCCAGCGCTTTGTTCAACGCGGGGACTTTATCCTGAACTGGCACTATTATCATGCGCCAGGTTCTCTGGAGATTTTGAATCCATCACTCCGTAAATGAGGGCTATCTCCGATGATCGAACCACGCCGCGGGGTTGAACAGCCAAGTGCGAAGTTGCGTAATGTATCGCATGTCCAGGGTTTTCCCTGAAGGTGCGAACTGCAATGCTTCGGTGAGGCTACGGATGCAAAATGACCAGAGGTACTGCGACGAAAAGCACGGGGATCTCGCCAATGGGCGCGCTCGGGGAAGGTCTGAAAGGATAAAGCTCATCAGCCTGCCTCCCAGATACGAAGGAAGAGATCTGTTGCAACAGGCACTGCCAAAGTCACAAGAGAACAAGGGGTCCATTTGAGAGCCCTCCTGTCCTAGTGCCCCTTGTTGGCTTCCCAAAAGGAGGTCAGCAGGGAGACAGAGGTAGTACCGAAATTGTGATACATGGGAAGTAAGAGTTTCAAACTATTCAGCACTTTGGGGATCAACAGTTCTTTATGCTTTGTCCGAAGCATTTTCAAAAATGGCAGAAAAAGGAACAAGTGAGATTGAGGGATCAAACAGATAGGGACAAATATCTTCAAACTTGAAAGAATTTTTGGATGTCCCTGCTTGCAAGTATTTCAATGTGGATTTTATCTCTTCCCACTCCTTGTTAATAGGTGTGGATGACAAAGGAGTGGTCATATTGGATTGATTATAAGGAGCATATGGTTGATATGGTGTGGATGGAGTGGATGGAGTCGAGGTAGTTTGATTGTATGAGGGTGGAGGATGATATGAAGGGACTTGTTGATATTGATTGGGATATGCAGATTGCGGATTGGTATAAGGTTGTTGATGGGCTAATGAAGGTTGATAGTAAGAGGTGGAAGCACCCTACTGATATGATAAATGAGTTTGATAATAGGAGGTGGAAGCACCTTGATGATATGGAGGAGGGGCTTGGTAATATGAGGAAGTGGAAGCACCCTATTTGTATGGAGGTTGTTGTTGGGTGTAATACTGATTAGATTGATAATTGTAAGCACCATTTAGTTATTGGGTGTCATATGGAGGCTGTTGTGGATTGGACGACTGGTAATAAGGATTCGATTGCAATTGTTGGGGATTTATGTAAGACACTTGTGGTTGGGATTCTTGAGTGTTCTAATAAGTGAGGTGAGGATTAGGATTGGACAGGGTAGCAAAAGTGATATATGTACTTGATGGATGGTACAGGTATTGAGTAGCAGGGTTTCTTTGTGTTTGTGTCAGGACTTGGGTATGCTGAGGTGGTTTCTGGTAAGACAGTGTTTGTTGATAGAGAGGATGAGATGGAATTTGATGGTGTTGAGGGACTTGTGGTTGGTGAGGAGGAAACTAATAAGATGATGTTGGCTAATGAGTAGGGATTTCATTTGTTGAGGGGTTGGTACTAGAACACCTTGCAGTTGCTATAGAGGTTGTTGCTAAGGTTGTGAAGTGACCTTTGTTACTTGATATGAATGTTATGAGGGAATTGTAGTATGTTGTGGAAGTTGAGATGGGATAGCGGTATGTTGTTTCACCTATTGATGAGGTGGTTGCAATGAGGTGGCCTGCTGCGAGTTAACTGGAGGCTACTGAAAGGATGGGAATTTCCTTGAGATGGTTGCTAAGACATGAAAGGAGGTGGTGCTAAGTTAGATATCGGTACAGGTGGTGCAGAAAAAGGATTGCCCCCAGTATTCACTAGTGGTTGGCCCGATTGGTTAGGCAGAAGAGGTGGTGCAGATGGTATGGGAGTTGAGCTTTGTGGAATGGGCATTGATGGTGGATTAGGGAGATTCTGTGGCATACAAAAAGAAAGGGGATCATTAGGATTGGGAGCTTGAGGAATGTTGAGCTGAGGAACTCCCATAATTGAAATCGACACCCGAGGAGGATGTGTGACTTGATAGAGCACTGCATCATCAAACCTAGGTTGATACCAATCTTCCTATGGTGGACCCTTAGGGATGTATGAATTACTCGAATTACTTTGTGAATTTTGAGGATCTTGCGATGTTGGGGGTGCAAGAGGTGTGATGTTGACGTATTTCAATAGATCAATTTTATGTGGCAATTTGACTCCCTTCAAGAGTAAGGTGGAAAATATTTTATCCCAACTCTCATTAAGGAGATGATTTGTCATTTGAACGTCAGTGGGATTATTGAGGTATTCATCAACTGTAACCTCAGGTTGGTGGACCATGCTCTCATCAGTAGGAGGAAAAGTAGTGCGGACCTCAGTATTAGATTATGATGAGCTGTCATTATTGGGATCTTGAGGAATGTGAGGTTGGATACCTTGAGCTTGTTGTTCTACCATGAGTTTCTTTTCTTGTGATCGAGTAAGGGGAATGAAAATGAAAAACTACCAGGATGGAATAAGATGACGCTATGCTCTAAGATGCACTCAAATGAAGGATCTAAGTGATGACTAAAGGATCAATTAGATTGGATGATGGATTGATTGATTAGATGATTGGATAGGGGATGCAATTGGATTTAATTAGATTGATAGATGAGATGAGATAATTGTTAGGATTGGATGATTGGTTGGATAGGATGATGAAATTGATTCCAAACCAAGTTCAGAGGTCAAACTAGATGACAGAAAATGTCGATGATCAGATTAAATGATGGAAAGGATGATTACAACTCCGAATCTACCTCAAGATGGAAGTAGATTGATTGGGTTGTGGATGATTATTGACGTAGGACAAATGAAAATCCTAAGTAAGTGCAAAGGATGACTATCAGGATCAGGCACCTAAGCCAAATTAGATAAAGACCTTTAAAACAAAGTCTAGGGGATAGGGATTGATGAACCAATGCTAGAAATGCAATCTAGGGAAGCTCTAAGATGCTCCTATATGAATTGATCGATGGATGGATGAATTTTGGAAAATGTAGACAAACTAATGTGACAATTATGGGTGGATGGATGATGATAATTTTTTTTTATCATGGCAAAGGACTCAAAAAATAACAAGGTTTCAGTGGCCTAAAGGATTCACTCTTTATAATTTGTATGGGAAATGTATATGCCTCTGTGTTGTACAAATTCTCCTTTTCAGGTCATGACTTTTCCTATTCAGGGTTGATAGAATTTCCTTGGTGTCAAATTTTTTTTCCTATGTCTAGGACTCAAATTCGCCTATGTATTTAGGACACAAAAGAAACAGGTGGACTCAGAATGAAAGTTTTCCTATCTTAATGCAGGTTCACCTAAACTACTAACATAATCACCTAAACAAGAAATAGGACCACCTAAACCATCAAAAAAACAAAAAGGGGCAAGCAGACTTGATTAGAAAAATTTCCTAACAGGGATGAAAAATTCGCCTATATCTTGAAACATATGGACAAAATCAAAATTTCCTATTGAGGGGAAAAAAAAACCTATTTCTTGAGTTGTACGAATAGGAAATGAACTCGCCTAAAATGGGATTTCCTATCGGATAAATGAATTGACCTAAATCTTGGACAATACGGATGAGAATAACAAAGTCATAAATGAATTCACCCCTGTAGACAATAGGTTCACCTATTCTAAGAGGGGTACAAATGTGGAAAGACTTGAACTTGATGTAGGTTCACCCCTATGGACAACAAGTTCACCCCAGGATGAGAAAAATTCACCTATTCTATAGAGAATAGGGAGATTTGATGAATAAGGACTAGATGTTGAATTGCCTAAGGGTCAGATAGACTCTCCTATTTAGGGAATAGGAAGACATAGAGTCACCCAAAAGAGGGACCCATAGGTGAATTCTCCTCTGACAAAAAAGAACTCACCTAAAGGGATGACCTGTAATGGACTTAGACACAGAATCGCCCCTTTATAGGGTAGGATCACCTATCCACAAAAGAAAACTCACATTTGTAAGAAGAAAATTCATCTATGAAGGTAGGGGTAGACTCTGACAAAGGACAAAAAACATGGAAAACAATAGACAAAAATGATCGATTGACTCAACTGAAAATAATTATTGGTATCACACAAGAAGACATGCCAAGCAGCACAATCCTAGAATTAGTATTGAACGTTTACAAAATTGATGTAGGCCCACCACCTTGAGATGACAACCCAAGGTTAATACTCCATGATACCGAGGTGGTTCTCTGGATCACCCTTTCTCGTGAGGGCAGGTAGCTAGTATTCCAGTGGCACAGGGTCATCAATAGACACCACAGGCTCACCTTCACAATCTCTCTTGAGGACTATCATAGTCTAGCATGAGGATTTATATTTCTACCCAAAGGAGTATGTGATGATTAACTTCAGGGTACGGTGCACATCCCCTACACTACACCAACTTACAACTAAAACATAGGTCTCTATTTAGGTTGAACAAGGCTATCTCATTCATCCTTGATATACACTAGGTATGTGAGGCACAACCGTGAAAACTAGCCCATCACAAGTGTGGTTCAAAAGCCCTAGTGAGGTACTGGAAACCAGATCAACCCTAAATGTCTCATCTAGGTATCACCATAGCTTTGACACTTTGCTAAACATGATGTTACTAGATTGGGGTACAACTTTAGTTCTCGCCCTTTATATACCCTATCGGTAACACATGGTTGGGATCATCCCCCAGATGATGAAATCCTAAGCAGGCCCCACTAAGGGAAGAAGATACTAGATGCTTTAGCTGGTCCCCAAGATCGCACATAGCGCAAGGGGACAGCTTAGATGCACTAGCACCTCCTAGGTAGACTAGACTGGACTAGGAAAAATTGTGATTTCTTGTCACCCAGGATCATTGAAAGGTGCAAGGGGAGTGGATAAATCAACAACTTGCTCCCAAGAACAACAAACAATGTAAATTGACCCTTTAATTAGTTCTATGTGTGCCTAGATTAGTGCAAAAAATAGACAACAAACAAAACTAATCTAGGGGTCTTTGACCAATTGTCTTATAGAAAATATGTCAGTAATTTTCACCACTAGTCTTGGAAAAACGAGGGATAATTGCTACACAAATCGTTAATGAAATAGCACACTCACAAACAAAAAAGTTAGCAGATCAATACCCAAAATTGAAATCAAATTGAAGATGAAATCATAAAATTAAAGTTCAGGAGTACCTCAAATTCACCTCTGTGTAAGATAGAATCACCTATGTATGATGATCAAAATTTCCTATGTAGAAGAACAATCGAATTCGCAGACACTTGTTTAGGTGGAAGGGAAAATTCGCAAATTCCTTTCAAGCAGAAGGGGTAAATTTTCAATCGCCTCTATAACTTGATCAATCTCGCATGTTCCTAAAGACCTTCACTTGTTCACCTCTATTTTAGGCAAGTTTTCCTCTGCTTCAAATTCGCCCCTTTTCACAAAAAAGGTGAATTCAAGTTTTCCCTTTTCAACTCTAGATTCACCTATGTAATCAACGAGTTCACCCATCAGAGCAGATTCACCCCTACATGTAAAAATTTGAACCTACAAAATTCAAACAACAACAAACTTCAAAGTGTAGACCTGTGATGTGGGTCCCACCGAGCATGCCAGAAATGTGTGCAGGTGTTTCTATCCCTAAAAATGCAAAACAACTAAAATAAATACAAAGCAAAGAACACAAACAATCACCTGAAGATTGGCCTCATTTAACCCAAACAAAATGCACAAGAAATAACAATTTTTACCTTGTTCGAGTTGTCTCCTTTGGTTGGCCCTTTGATGTCAATTTTGTGTGATCCTTGGAAAAATAGCATAAATCCTAGTACAAAATGATGAGGATGAGATCGGGAATGCAATGGTGATTATGGGTATTGTGTGGAATGCAAGATGAGAGCTCAAAGATGCAACAATGGTGGATGGTGGATGCTTGAAAAGTTGCTAAGTGTAGGTGAGTGCTAAGCTTGTGCATAAATGTGGATTGTTGTGTATTGTAAATGAGGGAAAATTCCTCCATTTTTAGGGGAAATTCCTCTAAACAATGGAGGGATAGAATGGATCCACAATGGACAAGATCAAGGGCTAGGGTGAGTTGAGAACTCACAAGCCCTCACATCTTGGCATGTGGCAAGTGAGGTGTCAAGGGGAGATGAGGTGGAGGTACTACATAGTACCTAGGGATTTGGAAAAGATCTCATAAAGGATGTCCTTGTCCCTATGTGGGTGATGGGATATGTGAGGAATTAAAAATTCCTTAAATATCCACATGGGAATGAGGAAAGGAATTAAAAATTCCTTGGAAGGCCTAGGATGAATAAATGTGGATTTAAAATTCACATGGGGAAGGGGTTTCCTTCTCCGAAAGGAGAAAGCAATAAATGAAGTTAAATTTGGACATATGCCATAAATGGCATATCCTAATCATAGATTAATTAAATTAATCTAGATTAGAGAGGATTATGGAGGATGGGACAAGGAGAGAGAAAATAATGAATTTAAAAAGTGATTTAAATTCATAAGGGGAAATGACTAAATTAAATAAATTAGAGTATTTATTTAATTTATAGAGGAAAGGGGGATAACGTATAAAGTATTTAATTATTTTGATTAAATACCTTAGGAATACTAGGAAAGGGGAATATTAATTAAATAATAAATTATTTAATTAACTCATATGAAGGGTGTGGGATAGAGGAATAAAAGAGGTGAATTTGACCATATGTGGGTGGTCAAATTCAGATGTCTACAGTATGTTATTTTTTCATTTTTCCTCTTTCTTATTTTTTATGGGAATCCTATTTTAGTCTATTGAAACTCAAATGCTCATCATTCATTTCCCTTGGGCCTTGGAGATTTTTGTTTTGGAAAATAGGAGCTAGGTTTGGTTAAAGCTTAGGAAGACTAGACATCATCATCATATGGATCATCTTCTCTCAGATTTTGTTTCTGCAATGGTTCATCATCTTTAGAATTAGAGTATGCATGTCTCCTTCATGATTTATTTTAAACTAGAGAATTTTTCTCTCCATCATCAGAGTCTTCTAGACCTGCAACTACAAGAAGATCGTGGGAATTTTTTGCATCATATTTTTCCTTATCACTCATATAATTTGCCTCATCTTCCATGGAAACATCAGGTTCCTCCATATAAGACTCATAAGCCTTATGGTCCTTATGCTTGTTCTTTTTCTTCTTTTCCTTCTTTTTTTTCTTCTCATACTGACTAGCCTCATCATTGTCATCATCCCTATCCTTATGCTTACTCTTCCATAATTCCTTAATGCTTTCAAATTACTCCTCGTGCTACATTACCCACTGAAGTTCTTCCTCTTTCTTTCTCCTTTCCATATAAATCCTTCATTCTTCATCAAATTTTCATTTTGCTTCATTAGCTAAGACAAGTTGGTGTGTTACAATAATTGTTTCTTTTGCTGTAAGCCACTCATCTATTTTTAGTTCCATGTTGCCAAGCACACATAAAGAATTTGATGAGTTTTTATGTATGGTTTTAGTGCATCCCCAATTAATTCTAGGCTTAGTTGGATCTCATTTCGAGCTTGAGACATGCCTGCAAGACATAGATATGCATCCATAAATTAGGAAACTTGAACAATTTTGGCCTATATAAAAGATTTTCATTTTCACTACCATGTAGTTGTTCAAACAACGTAGCAAGATTAAATAGTGTTGTGACTTTATCCCATGGTAACTCAAGTGAAACACCACCTTCTTCTAGTTGATGGAAGAATTTTGTATCCTTAAAGCACACAAAACCTTTTCAAATTTTGAGAGAGAACTCTTAAGATCTCCCATCTTTAATTGAACTTGTCCACAAAATGCACAAAACTATTCACTAACTGTGAGAATCCTACAATTAAAAAATGCACAAAATTGACCATAGAGATTTTTCCCCATTTAAAATAGAAAAATTGCCAAAAAATGCATTTAAAACCTATAAAAAAGTGCAAATAAGATGACGCTGATTTTCATGCCAAAAAAAAACCATGAGACCATAACTTGTTTCTTACTATTATGCTTTGATATATTTTTTCCAAGCATCCATAGCTTGTTTGAAATCACCTATTTTAGGATTTTATCCATAGCAGCAAGGTAGTGATTTGTTTGATAAAATGCTTTGGTAGACATGTATGAAAAAATGTGGTAGCATAGACAAGGAAATGAACTTTGGAAAAATGCCTCAAAGAAATGTGGTCTCATGGTGATGGAATGCCATGTGACAGGCGAATTGTTATGGATTATCATGGCATTCCATCACCATGAGACTACATTTCTTTGAGGCATTTTTTCAACTAGTTCATTGCCTTGTATATGCTATTGCTTATTGTTATGCTTTGATAGATTTTCCAAGCATCCATAGCTTGTTTGAAAGCACTTGTTTTAGGATTTTAGCCATAGCACCAAGGCAGTGAACTATTTGATAAAATATTTGGTGGACAATATGTATGAAAAATGGTAGCATAGACAAGGTAGTGAACTATTTGAAAAAAATGCCTCAAATAAATGTGGTCTCATGGAACGCCATGAGAAGAAAATGCAATTGACAATTGCTCCTAATTATTAGTTATGGAATGTGAATTAATTGCATAACTACTTAGGTTGAATTTGTAAAAACTATATTTTAATTGAAATTTTGTCATCTATCAGCATCTAGTTATTAGTTATGGAATGTGAAGTAATGCTTTGAGTTTTAAAGATGTGAAATGCAATGTAATCAACAATTTAGATGATTATGAACAAATAATTGATACCAATTCATAATATACCCCTATATTCCAACCTAAAATATATAAAAACTCCAATCATACATAGTATTATCAAAAAATAATTGAGACCATAATTCAAGCACTAGATTAAATCTTCTTGCATCATTACGTTTGCTTTAAAATAGATATTTTCGATATAACTTTTGTGGAATTCCTCCTCATATGTTTCATATAAATGCCTATGATGAGTGATATCAAAATTAGGTCTTAGTTTCTCTTTTTATAAAACCTTAACAAGCTTTAGGCTACTACAAAATATGGCATCTTTTCAAAATTCATGTCTCTTTGTATAAACTAGACTAAACATTAGCTTTTATTAAAACATTAGCTTTTCTCCATATTAGTGTATCTGAATGTGCGGTTCTTCTACTGTGACAGCCCCAAGGCCTACTGTTTGGGGGGAGGACCCATATACCTCTTCTCCCACTTGTACACTATATAATCATGTGGCCATTTGTATTCTTGAATTTTCAATATATTTGCAAGGTGAATCTTCCAGCGACTATCTAGTAATTCCATTAAAAGACGGGCAAAGGAACATGCCAGATGGCATGCGCATCGCTTTAAGTTTGGAACAGCCGAGGATAAACCACTTTGTCGGCAGCGGCGGTGGTTCGATAGGTACGGGTGCGCCAGCGTGGGGATACTTCAGAGGGCGGTGCCGCCAGAAGCTTGCGTGGTTTTGGAAAAAGCGATGCGGCGTTGGTGGCGAGATGAATATTCTTGTTTTGATCTTTTGGACCTCTCCTTGCATATATTGGAATTCATCTATAACTATTTTGGCCATCTGATTTGTAGGTTTTAATGCTATAGGATCCTTAGTACTCCTCTACAAGATTTTGCACAAGGTTACCAATGTGTCGTGTATGGGATGCCAATTCTTAGAAAGGGGATCTTGCATGGGTAGATGTGTTTTCATCTGATCAATTGCCTATGTTAGTGAGCTATAGCAATCATACACACTTTCCAACTTATCCACAATAAGCTTTATCCTATGCTTGAGGAACTTCTCTAAAACATTGTAGATTTTCTTATTCACTCCTTCCTTATCCTCATTGTTGGCTTTCTTTAACTCTTCAATCTACATCTAAGAATGATCCTTATTCGATTAGAAGCACTTTCTATATATCAACTTCTAATTGGGCAGGAGGACACTGGTATAACATTATTTCTTTGTTCTATGAGGGGCCTACTCCTTTCAATTGTTCCTTCAAATTCACATTTTCCATGAACAATTTATCGAATTCATCATTTAAAAACTTTTGTTCCTTTTCATACTCTCCCAATCTAGCTTCCATCTCCTCAACTATAGCTCAGGTGAACATAGCTAAATGCATTGTCATGGTTGTAACTTCTGGAGGAGATGTATCCTTTAATGTTTTCACCATAGTTGTCCCTTTCATTTCCTATACTACATCTAGTAACCTTGGTTTTTGTGTACTCTTTTGTTTGGCCTAGAATTCTAAGGTTTCAATCTTAGGGTTATACCTTGTGCCACTTACCCCTTCATTTGAGTCAAACTCAGCAATTAGCATTGGGTCCTCTTGTGTTCTCACTTGATCAAGTAAATTTTTTTTCTTTAATTCCATACCATAGAAAATACATATATTAATTTTCAAAATCATCTCTCTAGCCTCTTGTGGGCTGACATCAATACTATCAATCCTTAATTCATTAAAAGTTTGGGCTATTAGCTCCCATCTTATTTTTTTCAACCCTCACTTCAAACTCTCTCATTTTCATCTTAATCCAAAAGTATTTAAATTCAGGGGTTTTGATAAATTCATCATCTTCCAAGAACTTGTGAGCTTCAAATGCCCTGTCATCCTCATGCATTTCTCTTTCTCCTTGTACCTCAATATCGACTCTAGCTTCAAGCCTATGGGCTTCAATTTCAAGCGTAGGTTGGTCCACTTCAACATCATCCTTGAAATGTCTTAACACATTAACTCTTTCTTTTGTATCTCCAACCTCCTCACTTATTTCATAGGAAACAAGTGGGTCTATCTCTTATGTCTTTTTTTTTTGAGTGGTTTGTTCAAGGGTGATCATGGAGAAGCATGACATACTAAAACAATATCCAGAGTTGGTTCTATAATTAGAATACCACTCAACCTTTTGGGAAACAATTTGGCAAGTCTCCCCGTATCTGCTGCAGTCTTATATAATTCATGAAACCTATTAATTATCATATCAATCCTCTTGATAGGATCTGATTCCTCTATGAAATAACCCAAGAAATCACTGTGCTTCATCTTTATTTCTTCCTCAAACCTTTTCATAAGTTCCCATTTTCTCCTCCTATCAAATACCTATTAAGGAGTGAAATAATTTCTGATTACATCTTCTTCATAGTCATTCTGGTGAGTAACCGTAGCCTTGGTAAGCATGGTGTGTCTTACAAAATTCATGTGACCCTTAGGTTCTAAAGCTCTTTCCTTTTTAGACTATAAATAGTACCTTGATTTTAGATAATTCTACAACTCTTCAAGTGTAATGGATCCCACTGATAGTCACCAAAATGTCAAATTGGGTAGAAATGTACCCTTCTTTTGTTTACTCATGACATCCTTTTCCATCCATAGAATCTGCCACATGAACTCTAAAAAGGCTAATCAAATGGGGACAAACTTTGGAAGAATATTTGAGGCCCATGGGCATCCATAAATCCTGATTATTATGGTATCTAGCAGAAAAAACTAATCACTAAAGTTAGGAGTATGGCCATGCTTAGGTTTCAAAGCCAAAGGTCTTAACAATTGTAGCACAAGTATGTTTAGTCTTGGTGGTTAGTGTCCTAGAACTCCCATAATTATATACACAAACTCAACATGGAATATCACAGAACAGTTATTTCATCACCATTTGTCCCATATATAACACCATAGTTGCACTGGTAGCGAATTCCCCTGCTTGTCAATCTGACCCAAACACATCCTTTTGCTCCATCTATCTTTATTTTGGTATAATATTAGTTGGCACAAAAAATAATATTTCTTGAATGTTATGGGGGCTCTATTTTCCTTGACTTGCAAAAATGCTTCATGCAATGCTTTCTCAAGATATGAGGCAAAATTATATTCAATGTTTGTCTCAGGTTTTGGATCCTCATAGCCATCATCATTAAACTACCTAGAATTCACTCTTCTGTATCTATCCCAAGTACATGACAAAGAGCAAAGTAGGTTTTCTTGAAATAGAATTGGAAATATGAGACTTCAAATGGTTTAGGAAGTAGGAAGGGATAGAAGGAATCAACCCTAATGGTCACACCATTTTCATGGTAGATTACTTCATTACTTCAGCAGGGTTTCCTCAATCTGATATATTCTTTACTTCTTTGCAAATCAATTTTAATCAAGGCTTGTTTGTTTAGGTCAAAACATTCAATGATGACTACTCCGGTCAACACAACTAATGGTGAACCATCTAGAAATCTCACAGACCTAGTAGTAGGATGATAAATCTAAACCAATACTCTGATGAACTCTACATCTATAAATTTTTTGGAACAATTAACTTGGAAAAATCTAATGCCCATGGATTTGACACTGAAATCTCACCCTCCCTTTTGTTATAAAAGTGCTAGAATAGTTCCCACCCAGAGACAGGGATAAGGGCATCTCTACAACCTTGAGCCACATCACTAAAATCATTCTTAAATCCTCTCTCAATTGATTTAGGGAGTATGTCCATCATAGATTGGTGTAAGGACCTCTTTTTAACCTTAGATTCTTCATTTTTAGTTTGAGGTTCTTTCTTCTTAGGTAGCATCATGTCCTTTTTAGTTTTAGGTTCTTTGTTCTTGGGCAGCATGATGTATAACTATTTTACTTCTCATAGTGTATCTGAAATGTAGAATTCCAAACACTCTTCTACTTGTAAAACTTAATTCACAGTTTAACTATCTTACTTCTCCTACACTTTTGAAGTGAAGAATTCCAAACAATCTTGTACTCGTAAAACTTAATTCACAAGAGTTTGTTGCACTTACTTGGGTTACAATGGTTGCAAAGCTTAACCTCCTCGAACTCCTAGCTCCCTACGTGATAATTTTTGAAAACGAGTGCAAAGAGAATGATGCATTCTTGGTTTAATGGCTTCTGAGCTCAGTCATGTCAACATTAATATCAACCTTACACCAAATATTTTGCTCATAGTTCAAGTTTCAACTTACACCATTGATTTTACAAGATCAGATGGTTGATGTGATTCGTGCATTTAATGCTACTTTATCGCCACCAATTTCTATAGTTTCAACAAGATATAGGGGTATAAACCACTATACTGCATGCTTCTTTGAATTTCACTGTGAGGTAGTGGGATACTTACATCTATACCGCAAGCTTGACTTGTTTAACCTGAGGTAGTGCAGTTTACATTAACGGTTCCTTACCTCTATACCACAAGCTTGACTTGTTTAACCCAAGGTACTGCAATTTACATTAATGGTTATCACCATACCACATGCTTCATCACATCCTTCCATGGTATAGTGGTTCATACCACCCTATCACATTCCTTTATGATCTACCTCACGAGATGGCGGGTTATTCCCCACTATATCATACCCTTCATTTTTCCTTCTTGCAGTATGGTGGTTTATGATGAAACTTTGTTCTCTAATAATACCACTGTATATGTCCTCTGACAGTAGCACCATGGTGAGTATGGTGGCTTATCTTCATGTTGTTTGTTACACACCACCATCCCACGAAGGGTTCAGATTACTACTGAGGGATCGTGATAACAGATTGTTAAGGGATTTGGAATGTTTTTAGCTAGACATGCTTTTGCTTAAGTATATATATGATGAATTTTGGTATGTTCGGTGTTAAAAAATAAAAGAATAAGTCAAGGCTGGGTCCTTGGAGCTCAAGGTTAATTTTGATGATGGGACTACAAAATTTTTTAAGGTTCTAACACCCCTCATAATAAACTGAACTATGTTTTTATAGGTTCTTCTCTTGTGAATATATCCCTAAGGAAAATTTGTCTAATAGCTATAATTGTAAACATCTTCTTGGTTTTTGACTCCAAATTCTTTTTAATCTGTAAACTGAATTCTATTTTAAGTTTCTATTTGCAGTTATCAGTTGGTGCAAGAGCACCCTTAGGACTTGATGGCTATAGGAGGCAATGTTTGAGATTTTGCCATTAGCAGCTGTTAATAAGTTCATTAATGACCATTTGAGATCATTTTGAACCATTTTGGAATGTTATAGGTTCATTGGTCAAAAGTTGTAAACATTTGCAAAAAAGATGTAAAAGTTGTCCTTGTGAAAGTTGTCAAAAGTGCACTAAAGTTACATGTTTATTTAGGAAGTAAGTTGTGGGTGGTTGGTAGTTGGAAAATAATTGGAAAATAATAAATACATGTTGTAAACATGAATCTCAAGGTTTGGAAGGTTGGGAGGAGATTGGAATGAAAATTTTCAATTTTGCACTCTAAAAACTGTATTTTTCTTACAAATTTGACTGTTATTTTCATTTATAGTGTAGACTATAATTTGCATTGAATGACCTAAATTTTATTCAAGATAGAGGATTGAATCATCTTCAAAATGTATTTTTTTTGGTAAATTTTCATCCATGTTTGAATAAGATACAAGCTTTTTTGTAAAAACTGCCTGAAACCTTGCCTAGGGTTTGCAGTCACATAGAAAACATCATAACTTTTATTTTATCCATTGGAAAAGGCCAAAAATTGGTAGGAAATTTTTTATTGGTTCCTTCTATCACCCTAAAATATTTTGGCTCATTATTTTCATGTGAGAAAAATATCTCTTCACCAGTCCACTTTCACAATCCTTGAGACAGTCCAAACAAAACCCTCTTAGAAGTGACTGTTTGACAAAGTTTTCATTGCAACTCATGGAAAATGATTTGGATTTGTATTTTAACATGTATCTAGGGATTTTTTGATGAAATTTAATATTGGGGGGGAAATTTCATTCATGGTTTGTTACTTGCATTGTAGGGGGGTGTCATATTGCTATGCTTGTTTGAGTAAGGGTTCAACCATGGTTGCATTCATTCATGGAAAAGTGGGCCTAGGTTGTAAGATATGTTGAGAAAAAGTTTTTTGAGGCCATATGAGATGTGTTTGAAGTATTGGAACAAGACTAGAGACCCCTTGAAGCCAAGAACTCAGTTGTGTCATGCCTAATTTCCAAGTAGGCCTAGTAAGGAGGACAGTCAATTTTTGAACCCTTCTGTACAAAGAGGCCCTACTTCATTTCTAGATATGTGTAAGAATGGCCAAAAGGGCATCCTAATTGGGTCTCCTTTTCTATAGATCAAGTATATTACAAAAGATATGACAAAAAAGGCCTTTTTGAAATGCTACAAGGAAGAATGGTGGTTTGTGAAGGAAAGTCAATTGATTGATGACTAAGGGTTCTTGTGAGTGGTTTTCTGAGCTTTTTGGATCATTGTACACTCCTTCTCTACATCATTAGCATATTGGAAAGTCAACAGTTATCAACTATGAGCTCAATAAAGTTTTATTGATTCAAGTTGCTAATGTATACATTATTATTTATTTGCACTTCATGAAATGAAGACAAGGACTGTGAAGCACAAATTAGATGATAGTGATCATAATGTAGAAATTCCATAGACATAATATGAGCACACATGTACTCAAAAAGTGGCCAAGGATAATGAACATCTTTTGAGTCTTGGTTTCAAAAGGAAAGCTGTAAATCCACTAACTAGTATATTATTTATTTAATAGTGTTTAATAAAATTTTATAGGCAAAAGCTTTATGTATATAAGACATAATATGATTTTTTTTGTTTTATAGGAAACAAAAAGAGTGCAAAGAAAATGTGGAGAGAAAACAAAAGGAAAAGAAAGATACAGTGTTGTCATCTTGTAGAAGCCAACACTTTTATGAATCAACAAATGCAGTTGGTGAAAATGATAGTTGTGACGATGTGCATCCTAGTATAGCACATGGTGATATGTAACCTAATATAGCACTTGGTGATGTGAAACCTGATATAGAACATGGTGATGTGTAGCCTGATATAGCACATGGTAATGTGCATCCTGATATAAAACATAGTGATGTGCAATGTTGCGATGATCTCTTAAGACTAAGTCTAAGAGAGATTATTGAAAAATATGAAGGCAAAGAAACAACAGGTCTACAGATTCTTTTTTCAACATTAAATGATGCGTTTAATAATGTGGAATCCATGGAGACCAATACTAATCTACCTACTCATGCCACACCTAATGTGGCCAAGGAGCATGAAGTTACAGTTGATGAAAGTCATGAAGATAGACTACTTGCATCTATTATGCCTTAGAGTACACCTGTTGCATCTAGAACTTTTGATGGAACTAGTGGATCAACCAAAAATACTAGTAGTGGTAATTTAATAGATGTGGATTCCTTTTTAAAAAAAAAAGGATTGAGTCAAGATTTGTATATATCTACTGAGAGGAATGTAAGAGAAAGAAATTTAGAAGGAAAGAAGCCATACTTGCTTGAGGTATCGAGAGATGTTGAGCCCATTGGACCAAATGTTGCAAAGTGGGCCACCGAGTTGGGTGTAAGATGTAGGGCCCATTTGGATATTTTTAAATCAAATTTCACAAAGCAAGATCCATGAGCTGTGGAAAATGTTATACAAAAAATGGAAAATTCTTTTGAGATCACTAGTGGAAAAATCTCTAGAAAACATTACAAGAAAAGGATTAGATTTTTTATTAAGATTTATAGATACATGTGCAAAAAATCAATAATGTTGGGAAAAGAGAGGTTTGACTCTAGCCTATCTCCCAAAGAGTGGGAGGCATTGAGAGAAAGTATGCATTTTGAAGAATATTTGGTAAAGAATAACATAGGCAAGAGAGCAAGCGATAATGTGAGGGATGAATATACATTTGGATGAGGCGGGTTGCATGCCAAAATGGAAAAATTTGCAATAAGTGTATGGATTTTTTGTTCAATTTACATTGTGTTATTTATTTCAATTTTTTATTGAATTGACTATAGGTTGAAAATGACATTGTATTTTAGGTGGAAAAATAGTAATAGAGAGGCAGGTGTAGAAGATATTGTCAATTATATGGCAGTACTAGATGCTAGTAAATCTAAGAGTAGGATGAAGTTGAAATCTAGTTCATCAACAAATATTTCACAGCCATTTGTTGAATGCCCAGTAGGAGCCTTTGTAGATCATGTCAACTGATATGAACAAGGGTACCGAAAGGTAATGAATTGCATATTAGGTCTCAGTCACCAAGTTTTGCAGTTGTTTGAAATAACAAAATGAGCAGAATCATGATTCAGAAATGAATTAGAGGCTCTATGATCTCAAGAACAACACTTTTAATTCCTGCAAATGCCTCTTAATATATGTTATTGAAATATGACATAGAAGAATCCAACTAGTTTTCTTTGTTGGAATGAAGTCCGAGGAAAATGTTCTTTTGGGAAAAATTTATAGCTTGCATTCTTTACTAGACTATTGAATGCTTTCTATTTTTTTTGCATGATGGTTAAACCACATGCAGAGAGATTTTATCAAAGCAATAGGAAAACAAAAACACCTTCATGATGTCAACAAAGCTACCAATATTGATAGTGATGAAGTGGACAAGAATGTGCAGCACAGTCATCTTAGTTGTCTTGAAGTTGAGGTAATTAATATAATAGTTGTCAGTTATCTGTTCCAATTTTTTGTCATTCTTCATGCATTTAAAATATTAGTCTTTTGGGAAAAAATTATAGCTTTTGCATTCTTTGCTTGACTTATAAAAAAATTTTATGATAATTAAACTGCAGTGTAGAACAATTATATGAAAGAAGGAAAAAAAGAAAAATGCCATGTCAATAGAAATCTCTACAAAGTTGTACAACTTAATTTCTACAAAGACGTTGATAGTGGTTATGATGATGAACTCGACGAGCATACACATGATATTCATAGTGGTAGTTGTGTTGAACTCGAGGTGAGTGCTATGAAACCACATGCAAGTAAGTAATGGTTGTTTTATTATTTAAATAAGGGTAATTATTACCTATTTTATAGAAGTTGTATGTTAGTGAACTGTAGATTTTTGGGTTCCTATGTAGTTCTCTAGCTCTTCTAGGGTTTTTCACCTAAAAGGAGAGAGATAGGGCAAAAAATGCTAAGGGTTCATTCAAATTATGTCATGTATGATGTTATCTAAGCTAAATGAATTGAACTAAATGCAAGTATGTGATTTAAATGACTAAATACAAATGCACAACTAAGATTTAAACTATGTTTGAAAACACATTGTGATATGCAAACAATGAACTAAAAGATGAAAGAATGCAGAACAAAAAGAAATGAGATGAAACAGAGTACACCTGGGAAAGATTTGATGAATGCAGATCATGTGAATCTGTAACAAAATTATTAGAAATTACTGATGAGACCCATTTACCTGGGGTGTGAAGATTAGTGCTTGCTACTAGAGTGAAAAAGTGTGGAAATGGTTCTAAGCCTGGGATCCAAAATATGACAAAATTTAGATTTTCAGTGTTAAGGTGGGACTCATTCACCGCTAGTGGTGAATTAGTCCTCTCCCAAAATTCTTAGAAATCAGGAGACAATTATGCAACACCAGATCTGGAAATGTCTACTTGTCAAGTTGTCGAAG
>VDFB02063230.1:0-31274 GCA_007258455.2 Sequoia sempervirens
GATTGAAGGAGTCTTGCCGAAATAAAAGGAGCTCAAGCTCGGGGAGATGTCTTCCCGAATGCGATGGTCTCTTCGAGGTAGAGTGAGTTCGGGGTAATGCCTTGCTGACCCGGTATTGTCTCACCGATGTCTATTAATAGGATGGACATGGAAATCACAGTAGAATGTTTTGGACTCACTATAATGTCACGGCCCGATGTTGATTGTCAGTGACCCACTTGTGGATGTCGATGTAACTCCTACAGCCCAATAGTTAGAGTCAATAATGGAGTAAGCTGCTATAGAATGTAATCACATCAGAGAGACACCGATGGTGTCTCGCCGACATTTGATTCATTCTGAACGACTATTGACTGCCCAAGAATCTCACATGGAGTGTGTTCACCAAATTAGAAGGAACTAAAGATGAACCATTGACTGATTGACTACCTCTGTGAAGAGGATCAACAAAATGCAGATGACATGCACTCATTCTGAGATCAAAAGTGATGGATCAGCTCAGGAACGATGGTGTTCAGATCTAAAGGGAGATGCAGTGTGCTTCGAGGAGATGGTCAACATCACGAGAAAGATCTCAGAGGAGGAAGCAAAGGAAGAAGTTGTCGATCGAGAGACAAGCTGGGGAGTCTATTGGCAAAGGAAGATCGTATTTAATGGCAATGCTTTAGAGCATTCAAGGCAGCCCCTCAAGGAAGTTCAAAGATGGACACGGAGACCAGAAGTAAATGCTATAGCTGTAAAAGATCTAAGATCATCCCCGGAACAATCCTTCACCAACGCAGACAACAGGGATACACATTTAATGCATAATCAACTTTATTCAAAAGATTTGAGGGCTAACCCTTCTGAAGTGGATAGATATTTTTTAAACCCTAAAAACAAGGGCTAGCGCATTCCTCTTGGTACATTTTGTATATATGGAAATTTTGCCTCTTTGTAAAGGGTTCAGAAAAAGGAGAGAAGTTTTTAGAGTACATAGGGATATAGATTTTTGAACAGTAGTAATCTTCTGAGCAATAGAGAAACTTAAGAGTAGCAGTAGGATTAGGAGTTAGATTCGATAGAAGGCAATAATGTATCCTTCTGATTCTCTTAGTATAGATGGAAACAATTTGAGGACATAGGTTTTCTATACACTAGTGATTGTGCCAGAGTTGTAAATGTTGCTTATCTGTTTCACTAACAGTAGAAGCAACTAGATTCAAATCTACTTCATGTTGTGTTCCTGAATGGTATTTATCTTGTGTTAATCATTTAATTTGAAGCTTTCAAGGAATGAAATCCTATTTTATTTTGTTTAAAATGGTTAGTTACAATCCATTGCTAAAGTTAACCTTATGAATGAATGAAGTTGTGTGTGTTAATCACAAGTTAATTTTGTTCTGCAGTTTTAGTTAGGAATTCCTTGAAAAGTAACAAGTTTGGTTAAGTTGGATGAATTATCATTCTCTTCAGTTCCAAAGCTTTGATCTATCTTTTTCTGTTTCTTTAAAAACCCCAATTAAAGTAGGTTTAAATTTATGTTTGATCCTAGAACAATCCAGAAGCTCAACACCAGTAGGCCCCTTGAACATTATAGTTCACATCAACCATTGAGTGAAATCAACACAGTCGAGAACCAATTACAAAGACCTTGGGAGTTAGATATCAATGTGTTATTCTTTATTTTTCTTTCGAGGAGGAAGCCCGGAATAGTGATATTTTGTTTAAATATTCTTTGTGCCACTTGGACCATCAACACACATAGGAGCACAGGGAGAGGCAGGGTGGTGAGGGAAGTAGCCAATAGGGATAGCTCATTCACTTTATCAGAGACACTATTCTTTTGAGATCCATGGGCTCGTTTTTGATAACACCATGAAAGATTGTATTATACTGACTGATATACACACTTGATCCTGATTTATGTACCATGACAGTTGTATTATTATTTTGATGATATGTGAGATGATATGGTTTAATCTGATATGATGTGTCCTATCTTATTTATGCATTATGGATGGATGTTTTTACTTTCTATATGTGACGTTCTATATGTGATGCAATAATTCTATCTTATGTGATGTATTCTTTTATTCTATATGATGCAATGTGATGTATGTTTCTATATGATGTTATGATGTGATGCAATGATTTATGGATGTATTTCTTTTTTAGTATCTTTTAATGCACTTTTTATGATGATGTATGGATGATGCAAATGTTATGATATGTGAATGCTTAGACTAACAGATCTATATTATGCACCTAATGGATGATGATGTTATATGCTATGATTATGAGATGCAATGACATATATATTCTTTTTCTTTTTCAACATCTTTCTCATGTATGATATGGTGATGCATTTAATGATTATGTCTATGTATATGACATGATATGATGTACATGATATGATAATGCTTATATGATTATGCAAATGGATGATATGTATGTGATGTTATATGATTATGTAACAAATATAAATGAATGATATTATGATGTATATGTGATGATGCACTGGATGTTTTGATGACATAAATGATATGAGTTAATAATGCCTATGTGATGATTCTTTTATGCTTATGAAATGAATGTAAATGTATGATTTGTGAGATGCTTAGAATAACCAATCTATATTATGCAATGATGAAATGCATTTGATTATTAGTGTTTCCTATATGATATGGTATGATATGAATTATGTTGATGGTTTGTGGATGCAAGATGGATGCATTTAGTGATGATTCATGATTAACTACCATGGTACCTATGTTAGCATGGAGAGAAGCAAGAAGAAATAAGAGAATCAAACAAGTCAAAATATGATGACGATGATGATGATGATGATTTTATTACCAAGGATTGGGACCTTTAAAAGGGCTATTTACCTTATGTTTGATGATACACATAGGCACAATGCATCAAGGTATGAAGAACTAGGATGGCGTTGCACCTAGTGTGATGGACTTTGACTCGACAATCAGATAGGAGTACTCCTATTCACACCTGGCATATGGAACCTTATTCAAAATACAATTAAGATATTCCAAACACCTCAAACCAAAACATAGAGAGGAAAGCCTTCCTATGTGGTCAACAAGACACCTAAAACACCTTCCCTACACCCAAACAAAGCACGTGTGGCCAAGGTTATATTACAAGAATATCTAACAATCACAGTAGATAAAAAGATAATGATTGTTGGCCCATTTCTTTCTCTTTAAATCCCTTCATTGGGGACATCATCGAGAGGTCTTTGAAATGAGAAAATTAAGATAAGCCAAAAGACAAAGATAAAGTAAACAAACAAGCTAATGTTCTTCAATATCTCTAGCCAAGACTAAACTACTGTGATGCTTGATGTTGATGTCCATTGTAGGAAGGATGCATCCTAGGACATGATGTTATCAGATGATTTGGGACTGATTGGATGATAGACTATTGACACAGAGACGACTAACTTGTTTACTTACTAACTTGGACTTAAGACCTTAATGTTTTGAGTTTTCACTTTTAACTTATTAGACTTGTTTCCAACTGTTTCACCAAAGGTTAAGGTTGACGATGATTTATTATGAGCGGATGTTTATTGTAGGTGAAAGCGAGATGGGATGGATGAATTTTTCCAAATATTTGGATGATTTTGATGTTGTGAAATGTTTTGAGGTTGTTTTTTGGTATTTTCAAGATTTTGCAAATGTTTTGATTTTCAAATTTTCCAATGTTTTGGGGTTCTCCGAGATTTTGAGCAAGAGATTAACCTAAAGACCTATCCTAGGGGCCTCGGGGGCTAATCAACAATTAGCCTTGACTACGTTATGTATGTAGGGACCACATAGTTCAGCTAACACAAACTTCATTATTGATGAGATATGAACAAATCGATTGCTAGTTTATTGTGACGGACTCCTAAAGGACTAACCTAAGTGTCTCGGGGGATGATCAAAGATCAACCTTTCCTACATTTAGAGCTCAGAGATGATGTAGTTTGGACTAGATGACTCTTGTTTTTGAATTTTTGACCGACATTTTGACCTATTTTTGGATTTTGATATGTTTTGAAAGTTTTTGGATTTTGATGTTTTTTCTGATGTTTTTTGGATTTTTTGGATTTTCTTATTTAGGGAAGACTTCAAGAATAGATGTAGAACAAGCCATGGACATCCTACTAGATGGAAAGTGCTTATTTACACAAGGTGCTTGTTTGCCAGGTTTTCACCAAGGTACTTTTCCAAAGTGCCACCAAAGTGGTTTTCACTAGAGGATGATTTTTTTATCTTTATTGTTTTTAATCCTTTTCCTATTTTTTTGGATTTTTGTGTTTTTTAATTTTTTGTATTTTTGGTTTTATATCTTGAAAGATTTAAGCATAAAACTTTTTGAGATGGGAGTTATTCATGGGATCTTGCAGAGGTTCCCCTATGGGTGTTGATAGTTGATATGCCCCTGACTTATAGCTTGCTGTGATGACGAAGGGTCCCAACTAATTGGGTTCAAATTCTCCCTTCCCGTATGGATTTGGAATGTTCTTTTGATTCTCCTTCAACACTAGTTCCCCTACTTGGAAAGTCCAACTCTTGATATTCTTGTTATAATACTTCTTGAGATGATTTTGGTACACTTACAAATGGTGTAAGGCCTCCATATGCCACTCATCTAGTAGTTTTATCTCGTTTAATCTTGACACTTGATATTCTTCATTTGTGATGAGATTCTACAATTATATTCTCAGAGATGGGAGCTCGATCTCAATAGGGACAATGGATTATGATCCGTAGACCAGGGAGAAAGGGGTGGCACCTATTGGTTTGTGGATACTTGTTTGGTAGGCCCATAAGGTGGGATTAAGTTTCAAATGCTAGTCGCGACCAACGTCATTGACCATCTTCTTGAGGATTTTTAAGATAGTTTTATTTGTAGCCTTAGCTCGGCCAATTCCTTGGGGTAGTATGGGGTGGAAAAGTGATGTTGGCTATTAAACTTGTGGAATAGGTCATGAACATCCTGATTCTTGAAAGGTGTCTTGTTATCTAAGATAATGGCTTGAGGGAAATTGTAGCAGAAAATTAGGCAGTTTAGGATGAACTTGGATATCTACTTTCCTATGATATTGGTCATGGGGATGGCTTCCACCCACTTTGTGAAGTACTCGGTGGCAGTGATGATGAACTTATGTCTACTAGATGAAGTGGGGGTAATTTTTCCAATGATATCGAGCCCCTATTGCAAAAAGGGCCAAGGTGTGACAATTGGGTGAAGCTCCTGAGCTAGTGCATGGATGAGATCCCCATGCTGTTGACATTGTAGATACCTTCTGACATAGTCATGTACTTCTCTTTCCATTGTAGGCCAATAATACCCTATCCTCAGCCATTTCTTGGGCAAGGTCATACCACTCAAATGTGAATCACATATGCCATTATGTACCTTAGTTAAGGCAGTCAATGCCTCCTCAATGTTTAAGCAACGTAATGGGGTTCCTTCAATGCTTATACAGTAAAGGGTATCTCCTAGGATGACAAAATAGGATGAATTTTTGACAAAGGCTCTTTTTAGGTTTGGGGTTATGTCGACTAGGAGGACTCCTATTCTCAGGTAAGTATATATATCATGGTACCAGGGATCACTAGGACCAATGATTTCACACACAAATTCATACTCTGGTACCTTGAATGTAGACACGAGAAGCTTCTCTATGAGGAATTATTGTTTTGGAACATTATGTGGGACATCTAAGAGTGATTCAGTTGTAGCCATTACATCTGTTGCTTTGTTGTTTGCTCTTGGTAGCTGGTCAAATGTGATATCAATGAAGGAATCCTTGAGACTTTCCACCAATTTCTTGTATGGAGTCATCTTTTCATCCTTTGTTTGATACTCATTGTTGACCTAGTTGATTATGAGTTGTGAATCTCTGTAGAAATTTAGTTCCATGATTTTCCATTGCATAGTTATTCTCAGCCCTATGACAAGAGCTTCATATTCTGTAATGTCATTTGTGCAAGGGAATGATAGCTTTTATGATTTCAAAATGCAATCCCCTTGTGGGGTGATGAAGAAGATCCCTGCTCTTGACCCATGTTGTGTGTAGGATCCATCAAAATACATTTTCCAGTGATCCACTACACTTAAGTTGAAGATTGATTCATTAGGGAATTCTAGGACAAGTGGATTCTCTGAGTATATCGGTACCTCTACCAATTGATCTACAATTTCTTGTCCTTTGATGGCCTTGTGCTCCACATACTCATTGTAATGCTCTATGAGGATCATAACCCACTTTGTTATCTGCCCTGTAAGTGTTGCTTTAGAAAGTAGATATTTGAGTGGGTCTATCTTTGCAATGAGCTTTATTTGATGGGATAGCATGTAATGTCTGAATTTTTCTCCTACAAATACAACTGCTAGACAAGCTTTCTCAATGGAGGTGTAGTTCAGTTCATGGCCCACCATAGTTTTGCTGATATAATAGATAGTTCCCTCTTTTCTATTCTCATCATGCTATGTTAGGAGAGCATCGAGAGATGTCGTTGTTGCTGATATATATAAGATCAAGGGTTTTCCTAGAATTGGTGACATGAGGACTGGTGGCATGAGTATTCCTTGATCTTGTTGAAGGCTTGATCACACTTCTCATCCCACTTGTATGCTACTCCCTTGTGGAGTAGGTGAGAATAGGGGATAGCCTTGTCTTCTAGTTGTGCTATGAATTGACGGATGGACTGGAGTCTTCCTTGTAGGCCTCTTAGTTGTTTCAATATCTTTGGTGCCTCCATTTTGAGGATTGCTTTGACATTGGAAGGTCTAACTTGATTCCTTTCATGGATAAAATGTACCCTAGGAGCTTGCCTAATTGTACCCCAAAGACACACTTCTTTGGATTTAGTCAGACCTTGTACTTTTCTAGCCTATCAAAGATGGAGCTTAGAGTTGATATGTGATCTCATCTTTTCTTGGATTTATCCAATATATCATCCACATAATCTTGCTCATTTTTGTGGATCATGTCATAAAAGATTAGTTTCATCTCCCTCTGATAGGTTGCTCCTACATTTTTCAACCTGAACGACATCATATTCCAGCAATATATCTCCCATGGGCAAGTGAAGGTTGTTTTATATTGGTTGTCTTTTTCTATCATGATCTGGTTGTAGCCTAGGAATCTGTCCATCAATGATAACATCTCATGTCCTACTGTCATATCCATGATCATATCAATGTTTGGTAGTGGAAAGTCATCCTTGGGACATGCCTTTTTTAGATCTTTGAAATCTGTGCAAATACAGATGCCCCTAGTGGGCTTTGAAATAGGTACAAGGTTTGAGACCCATTCTAGATAATCTATTGACCGTATGAACCCTGCATCTAGGAACTTCTACAATTCCATTTTGACCAACAATGCAATCTAGGGATTCATCTTTCTAAGCTTTTGTCTCATTGGATTTGCTTCAGGGTATACGGCTAGGTGATGAACCACCACTTCTGGATCAAGCCCAGGCTTGTTAGCATAGGTCCATGCAAAGTTTTTCTTTCTTTCTTTCAGGAACGTAGCTAGAAGTTCCTATTCTTCTATGAGAAGTGACTCTGGATAGAATGTTATGTGTGGTTGTTCTTCTATTCCCAAGTTAACTAGATTGAACTTTTCCGCTAGGACCACTGACTTCTCTTGATGGATTGCACTGAGAGGAATATTGAATCCTTCATCCTCTAGTTCCTTAGAGAGGTTTTCACCATTGGATACATCCTTTATTTTTACTATTTTCTAGTCAGAGAGTGCCACTGTGGTTTTCACTCAAAGACCAAGAGATTATTCTCATATTTTCACTTTTGCGACTAAAGGATTCAATAATTTCCCCATAATAGGCATGTGTCTAGTGTGATTTCAAACCTGCCCTTGTGATCTCTGTATGGTACCGTGTCTCGTAGTCCCATGAATTCTGAGAGTGCCTCATCATTTTTGAATGTGTCCAGAATTGGTGGTCCTCGTTGGTTGTAATTGATGAGCTTTGGATAGACTAAGTTTATTTTATGGGTTTGATGGTTTGACTCAAAAGATAGGGTGCTAATAATGAGCAAGGAGTAATCTTCGAAAAGCATAGGAAAGTCAATTATGGGGTCATCAAAACTACTACATACATTGGTTATGTCAAAGGTAAAGTGGTCTATGAATTGACCTGTGGATACTAGTAATTGAAGGGCAGATGTTGATTACTAAGGGGAAATTTTGACCTTCTTAATTGAGGCCACTTCACCAAGTATGGTCACCTTTAGAGGGGTACATCTAAGACCAAGATTTCTTATACGCTTCTTAGCGACAAGGGGTTCAAACAAGTCATTGTCATTCTTTCTTGCTTCTGTCATAGCCCATACCAAGCATCATTTGTAGACCTTTGTTGCTTTCATCCATTAGAAGATCAGGCACAAGCCTTTCATCTTGATATAGGAGACTGGATATGTCTCTCTCTTCTACTATTTCTTGACTTAGATCCCCCCAAATCCTCAATCTAGAGGGGTCTACTCTGAAGGTATGGGATGATGTTTCAACTGGTTGGGGTTTCCCATGAGTCCTAGGAGATCGAGGTAACTCTCCTATGACAAAAGCACTTTTCTTCATTCTGTAATCCCCACACCCATTGTCTTGGTTAATGACCTTAATTTCAGATATATCAGGAATGGCAGGTGTCTTTGTCTCAGAAGTGGAGGCTAATGTAGTTGGGTCTACATATGGAGTGGTAGGGCCTTCATCATTCTTTGGGACTTGGGGGATTTAATAGTATTTTTCTTCTAGGCTCTTGCAGTAGAAAAAGGGTTCAAGATCACCATGGACTGTGACCTCCTAATTTTGGTATGGGAATTTGATGCATTGATGGAAAGTTGATGCGACAGCTTGCATCCCATGGATCCATGGACACCCCAGGAGAATGTTATTAGGTAAATCAAGGTCAAGGACCTGGCATGTGGTTTCCATAATGGTTGGCCCTACCTGAATAGGGAGCTGGATAGTGCCTTGAGACATTATTTCCTTAATCATCATATGCTCTAATTGTGATGCCTTTACCCTTTTCAATGACATCCTCTGATAATCCCAAATTCTTTATTAGTTTGAGGGAACAAATGTTTAGGCCTGCACCCCATCCACCAAGACCCTTTTGACTTTGTTTTTATGAACTAGGACTTCAAGGTGGAGAGCGCGATTGTGAGATGGTTGGGTGAGGAAGTCCTGATCAGAGAACATTAGGAGACTTGGGGTGGTGATATTTCCCACCATAGCTTGGAACTGGTCAACATCAAGATCCACAGAGACAGTGGATGAAGCTAATGCTTCCTTTAGGATTTTTCTATGTGTGGGTGATATCTTCAACAACTTCATGATGGAGATCTAAGCAGGGGTTCTTTTTAGCTGGTCTAGGACATTGTAGCCATTTAGAACAGATCTTGAATTGGAAGCGGATGCCCTAGGTGGCTATGATGGTCCAACAATGGTGAATTTTCTACCACATGTGGTGACTCCACAGTCAACTTTGGCTCCTTTGATGATAACAATAGTAACCAACATCAGATTCATGTATATTTTTTAGTTTTCCTACAGTTGTTCCCTTGGTTATGATCTGACATTAGATTCGTGTATATTTTTAAGCTTTGATTTCCAGCTGGTTGCTCAACATTTATGATCTTGTCATCAATGAGGTCTTGGATCAAATTTTTCAACCTCATGCAGTTGGCTATTGTGTGCCCCTTGATTAAAATCACAAAGGTGATTCTCATTGTACCATGGTGGTTTCACTTGGGGTTCTTGATAGTTCTCATAAGTGGGAATTTTGATGAGATTTTCATTTATTAGTTTTTTCATGGCTACTTCAATTGGTTCCCCAATGGCAGTGTACTTTCACTTGGGGGGATTTTGTTTCACAGGGGTGGTCCCCCTTGATTATTCAGATTGTTGATTTGATTATTTGGTGGTTGTTGTGATACAACATTGGCTTGCATATTGTTACAATTGTTGTTTTGTGGTTGTTGGTATGTTTGGGTGTTTTGTTTTGGAACACTGATTAAAACTTTAGCATCCACCACACCATCATTTACAAGTGATGTTTTTGTTCCTCGCCCACATGCTAGGTTTCTCATTGTAACTGGTGGATGGGAAATTGTCTTGATTTTCTTGATATGTGGGTGTTCCCCCTTATGCAATAAGGGCTCATTCGATGCTGAGCACCTTGGGGATCAGTTGGTTGTAAGTGGTGATACATTGCACTTTAAGATGAAATGCCAAGGTTTTCTCAATATTGGTAATGATGGTGCAAACCTGTTGTTCCTCAAACATGGCCCATTTTCTCTTGTTAGCCTTGGATCACCATCTTTGCAAGAAGGAAACAAATGATGCCCCCTTCGCTTGTTCAAGAATAGATAGTTCCTCTAGAATGACATCCATACCGATATTTAAGGCATAGTTTTTTATGAATGTGTCTATTATCTCTTGAAACTTTTTGATGCTAGGAGGAAGGCAAGAGAACCACTCCATGGTAGGACCAAATAGACTTTGAGGAAATAGATGCATTAGATATGTATCATCATATGCGACCTCCATCCAATGCACTTGGAATTCCCTGATGTGATCAATAGGGTTTCCTGTCCCATGACATTTGTCAAACTTAGGGATTTCAAACCTCTTTGGGAATGGTACCATTGCAAGGCTCTTGTCGAATGGATAGGGATACAAGTTGCTTGGTGTATTTGTTGTTTTCCCTCATTGGAGATCGAGCACTTGTTGCAAGAGAAATTTGATTTGTGTTGTCACGCCATCTTGATGATTGAGAGGTGGAGTGAATGTGTTTTGAACTGGTCAAGGTGTTTGAGTGATGGGTGGAGTGTTGGGTGTGTTGGTGGGAGTTTGTTGCAAGCTCTCCTGGATGATCAAGGCTTGTTGATATGCCTGCATTTGTTGTTTTTCCAACAACTCTTGTTGTTTTTGTGCCAACAATGCTTGTTGTTGGTCTTGCTATTGTTGTGCCAACAAGGCTCGTTGTCAGGCTAGTACTGTTGCTTCTTGCTACGCTTGGTACTATTGTAGGGCTTGCTGATATGCTTATTGTTGGGCTGCTTGCATTTATGCTTGGTACTAAGCTTGTTCTTGCACTTGCTTAGCTTGGTATTGGGCTTGGGCCTACACTTGCACTTGAGCCTGAGCTTGTGCTTATTGGGAAACTTGTGCAGCTTGAGTGGCTTGAGCTACTTGCACAACTTGGGTAGCTTGGGCAGCTTGGTGTTGTTGTAATAAGGCTTGGGCTTGAGCATGTTTTACTTGTTGTATTTGTTGCACTTGAAATTGTTGATATTCCTTTTGATAGGCCTATTGTGATACTTGCAATGTGATGCTATATTGATTGGCTAGATTTGGTCTTGGTGGTGACAGTGGTGGCAGATTCAGAATGGTGTTCATTGTCGTGATGAGGGGTACCATAATATTGATGGTGGGGAATTTTGTGTTAGATGGTGCAATTGATATGTTTGGTCCTTGAGAAAACACATTTATGGATGGTGTAGTGATCGCTTGGGTTTCTTCGAGGGTTTCCATCTGTTGTTGTGATATTGATGGAAAACTTAGAGGATTTGGCACAATGTTTTCATTGATTATTTGGGGGTTGTTCGGATTTTGTTAGTTGAGTGGTAGTAAAGGAGGTAGCCCTAGACCAAGGGGTGGTGTGGATGTTAATGGAAAAGGTGGAAGTGGTGGAAAGGTGAGTGGTGCACTCCCTTGAGGAAATGATGAAGATGGGTCAAAGATGCCCCATGGTCCAAATAGCCCACCTCCTCCTTGTGAAGTCATAGGGAGAGAGGTTTGTGTGTTAAGAGGATATGTCGGTGTTGCGTAAAAAGATGATGATGGGTCATTGGGGTCTTGAAAGGTGAGAAAAACATGTGGGTACAATAGATTCAATGGGACGAATTGACCCAAGATAGTGTTCACATCCAAATCTTGGTTGTTGAAAAGGGGGTGTGTTTGTAGTGCATGGAGCAATGAGCTCCCCTTGTTAATAATTGGTTGAGTTGGAGCAATGGATGATGTGATTTGTGGGATGCTTTGAGTGATGCTTTAAAATGGAGGTGTGGATTAGATTGGGGGTGTGGATGAAATTGGGAGCATGATCCTAAGAGACTTTTCCACAAGAGTGCTTAAATCATAGTCAGAAGGGAGTTTAGCTCCTTTCGCTAATTCAAGCATGTATTGTGAGGGATTGAGTTTCATCATGACATTGACAATTTTGTGTGTTTAGAGATTTTGAACCATTTCAATAATCTCATCTTGAGTCATCCCTAGCACATTGTTGGTGATGTCCTCCTCTTGGGCACCTTCCTCTTGAAGATCTTGTGGAAGTGGAAGAAAATTGAGTGTGAGATTTCTAGACCCAACAGGATCGATTTCAGAAGTGGTTTGACTCAAGTCACTCAAAGTTGATGTTTCTTTGTTGGTTTCCATGCTCTTCTTGTGTTGAGATCTAGTTTGAACCATAAAATAGGGATTAATTTTCAAGAATGTAAGAGATGAAGCTTTAATTCTTTGGATTGATCTAATCTTTAGGTACAAAAAGAAAGTCTAAGATACTAAGGATCAGAAGGATGGTGATGAGATGATGAGATATGGATGATTAGTGAATGATTGGAACTCTTGGGAAACCTTGAAGAAGATACTAAACTTTAGGACTTTTGTTTTGATGTTTGATTTGATTTTGAATTGATTTGATGAGATTTTGATTTTGATTGGATTTGGTTTGGATAATGAACTCATAAACTCTAAGAGGTTAGATGTTGTCCTAGAGAAAACTTTTCCACAGATTTTAACTAAGTTTGTAAAGAAGGATTCATCTTCACACACCTAGTCAAACAAGATGATTTGGATTTTTATTTCAAAGGATTTGCCCAAAGTTTAACATAAGGATTTTTTCAAGATTTACAAGAGTTGTTTGTGAGATGATTTTTTGATTTTGATGTTTGAAGGATGGATGAAAGTTTTGATTTTGATCCTAAAGACTTAGAGAGACTTTGTTTACTAGACCAAGGTGTTGAAGAACATGCTAATACTTCCTATGTGAGATACACAAACCTTTGAAAGAGACTTGTATTTTGACAATAGTAAAATGAATACAAATTTGGATTGTTCCTTGATGCACGTTTGTAAAAGTTAAAGGTCAATCTTTCTCTAAACTTGTAAAGCATAGACAACCTTTTCTTGTGAGCTTTTTAATTAAGACCTTCTGACTTTGGTTTTCAGATTTTGATCTTTCGGGAAATCATTTGGAAGAGCACATGTGTGAGGTACAATTGTTTCTTATATTTGCTTAGTGAGTTATTTTTACCACAAACACTCTCTTGATTAAGTTTTCAAACTAAATGCCTAATGTCCCAATTTATTCTCATCCCACAAAGGCCATTATGTGGAAATCAAGGAAATTAAGGTAAAATTTCCCTATTGTTGACTTTAATGAACAAATTGAAACATATATTCAATTGTTTAGAAGTCTCTAAGGATAGAATCCCTAGGGCAAGTAATAACACTTGAATTTTGCCATAGGTATTTGCTTCCTAATTTGAAATTTGATGACCATGTTGAATGTTTGTTTTCCAATGTTTAAGATCCAAGCAAAGTGTTTTGATTCCAAGAACATGCATAACCCTATGGATAAAAAAGGCAATATTTGTTGAATCCCCACTTGGATAAATCCAGCTATGCCTACTCTTAGCAGATGATTAGATGCTTGACCACACTAGCTCCCCTCCATAGCACACACTTCTCGGGTCATCCAAGCATCAGTACCCATGAAAATCCCATGGAATACTTCTCATCTCTACTAAGAGTCGTAAAAAGGTGGGGCGGCTTCAGAATGACCGTTCTTGCTTCAACAAATAGATTAAGGATTTTGATCTTTTTAGACAAAGGGTTCTAGTTATAGGAATTTTGTTCATGGGGATCATCCATATAGCAAGAGACCATTGTTTCCCTTCTTGTCAGAAAAATCCTCATGATACTTGAACTTCTGTCAAGTACCCAAACTTATATATTGGTTGGAAGTTGCTTGGCTTTAGCATGTTCTCGGTTGGGTCATTCCCTTGGGTGATTACTTTTTCCCACAAGGTAGGCCCTCTAAAGATAAAAAAAGTGAGCAAGCACATCCATAGTTCAATCAATCTTTGTTGAGAAACAAAGAGAGAACACACACAATATACCTAACTCACACTCACAAGATTTTGTTCAATTTTAAAAATCCAAATTGAAGTGTGGAGGCAATCACTTATACAACTTAATATCATAAAAATCCTTTTGATTCTCAAGATCGCTGTGAGGCATGAGAGAAGAACACACATCTTTTAGATGATATTACTTTGGATAAGAGATTACAAAACATAAAAGCACATATTCATTTTAACCCTTCAAAGCAAGAATCAGATTCTTTTTAAGCACCAAAAGGAAATGTGAGATTTGCTTGTTCAATTGTTAAGCCTTAAACTAAATCTAGTAAGTTGCCTAAGGTTCTTTTTAATCTATTTGTCTTGTTCTTTTTAAGCCCAAACAAAAAATATTGAGCCCTAAAGCTTGAAAGATAGTAAATACTTAGAAAAGGAATTACAATTCCTCCCCAAAGTGTTTAAAAATACTTGATACAATGAAATATTGATGCCATAGAAGCCTTCATCTTTGTTTCCTCCCTTCACTTTTGATCAATCTAACCTACAAAAACTAGTTAAAACTATAGAAATAGAGGTCAAAATCCAGTTAGTAGTTAAAAGCAACCAAAATGAAAAAGAACATGTTAAAAATAATCTAAAAAGTGCCTTTTACCCAACTCCAATGGCACAGTCTATAAAGGTGGCACAATTTGAAGAATTCAATTACATTGTATAGCATCATTGGGGACTAATAGTGGTGGTATGTGGAAAACCAACAAGTGTAAATGCGGTGCTATATTGACCAAGCGGTGTTGTTTGGAATTTGTATGTCCGATGATAGAAAAATGGCCCAGCATCACTATTTGAAATTCAAATGTCTGGGTGGGAAGAACACAACGTTGTAGTTTGGAGTTTGATAGTGGTACTAAATGGAACCGTTGGACTGGTAGCGATTCAATTTCTCTATCAATGGCGTTATTTTCTTGTAGACACATAAAGTTCCAGAAACCATGGAATTTTGAATAAAAATGTGTTAAAATCTTCAAGTTGGCCCTCCTTCTAGTGCCAAAATGTGAATGGTGATGTTAGACCTACACAAATACAACAAACAATCACACAATTAGTCCATTATGCAAGTTAAATCAACATTCCCCATAGAATTCAATTGAAATGCACAAAATAAGAAATAGAATGAAGAACACAAACAAAAGTTATCAAATCCTATTTAATGCAACAAACTCTTAATCCCATGGGGGAATTGGTGCCATTTTGATGTGGAAAATGGCCCTTTCCCAATCCCTTGTAAGCTTAAATGATGACTTGATGAAGATTTGATGCTTCTTGGTTGAATTCCTGCATAACCTAGCTATGAAAATGTGAAGATGGATGAGCAATGGATGAGCAAATTCAAAATCTAAAGATAATGTCTTTGCATGAAGTTGTGGATCCAAAATCCAAATGAGAGACTCTTATTTATAGATGTGAAAGATGGAGGATGAGGAAAAATGGATGAATGTGGGACAAAAGACCAACCAATAGCATGAAGCCACTTGTCAACATGTGAGTGGACAAAGGTGGAGCATATTTTGGTGAATGTGCAATTAAAAAAATTATTGAGCCCTAAAGCTTGAAAGATAGTAAATCCTTAGAAAAGGAATTACAATTCCTCCCCAAAGTGTTTAAAAATACTTGATACAATGAAATATTGATGCCATAGAAGCCTTCATCTTTGTTTCCTCCCTTCACTTTTGATCAAGCTAACCTACAAAAACTGGTAAAAACTACAGAAATAGAGGTCAAAAGCCAGTTAGTAGTTAAAAGCAACCAAAATGAAAAAGAACATGTTAAAAATAATCTAAAATTTTCCTTTTACCCAACTCTAGTGGCGTAGTCTATAGAGGCAGCACAATTGAAGAAGTCAATTACATTGTATAGCGTTGTTGGGGACTAATATTGGTGGTATGTGGAAAACCAGCAAGTGCAAATGCGGTGCTATATTGACCAAGTGGTGTTGTTTGGAATTTGTATGTCCGATGATAGAAAAATGGCCCAGCGTCGCTATTTGAAATTCAAATTTCTGGGTGGGAAGAACACAATGTCGTAGTTTGGAGTTTGATAGTGGTGCTAAATGGAACTGTTGGACTGGTAGCGATGCAATTTCTCTGTCAATGGCGTTGTTTTCCTGTAGACACATAAAGTTCAAGAAACCATGGAATTTTGAAGAAAAACGTGTTAAAATCTTCAAGTTGGCCCTCCTTCTAGTGCCAAAATGTGAATGGTGATGTTAGACCTACACAAATACAACAAACAATCACACAATTAGTCCATTATGCAAGTTAAATCAACATTCCCCATAGAATTCAATTGAAATGCACAAAATAAGAAATAGAATGAAGAACACAAACAAAAGTTATCAAATCCTATTTAATGCAACAAACTCTTAATCCCATGGGGGAATTGGTGCCATTTTGATGTGGAAAATGGCCCTTTCCCAATCCCTTGTAAGCTTAAATGATGACTTGATGAAGATTTGATGCTTCTTGGTTGAATTCCTGCATAACCTAGCTATGAAAATGTGAAGATGGATGAACAATGGATGAGAAATTCAAAATCTAAAGATAATGTCTTTGCATGAAGTTGTGGATCCAAAATCCAAATGAGAGACTCTTATTTATAGATGTGAAAGATGGAGGATGAGGAAAAATGGATGAATGTGGGACAAAAGACCAACCAATAGCATGAAGCCACTTGTCAACATGTGAGTGGACAAAGGTGGAGCACATTTTGGTGAATGTGCAATTAAATGCAATTATGTGGAATTTCAAAATGGATGAAATGACATGTTGGAGGGAGGAGAAAATGAAGTTAATGCCACTTGGCTCAAGGAAAAGGACATGTAAGAGGTTTAAATTCCTTGTTGGATGTACAAACCCTTTTGGAGGGATTTTGCAAACTTGGAGAATATTCCAACATTGATGCCTTTTTGAAAGTAATTGAAGATTTAATAAATCAATTGAAATGATTTTCATGAGCAAGTGGCAAAAGCTAGAGGATTTGGTGATTAAGATTAAGATTAATCAAGATTTGATGAATTAAGAGGGATATTAGTTGATTTGACCATTTTGACTTAGATTTTAGGATTAATTTAAATCAAAATGAGACGAAAATGAATTTAGACTTAATTAAATAAGATTTTGATTTATTTATTTAATTTAATAGAATGAATTTAGAGATTTAATTAAATAAAATGAATTATCTAATTAAATAGAGACTATAGGATTAATTAAATAAAATGATCTATTTAATTAACATGAGATGATGACTTAATTAGATAAAGAATGATTAATTTAATTAAGAGATGAAATGTGATGAATTTAATCAAATACAAATTATTCAATTAAACGATTAGCAAAGGAGATGATTCAGGACAAAGTGGTGTTAGCACAATTAGGAACAGGTGTATAGGATCAATCAGTACATTTTTCGTGTCTATAGGTGTTGTTATAATTGAACAAGGCAACTCACACATTTCATTTGGTGTTGTTAAAACTAAATAAGGTAAATCTCACATTTCAAGTTTGGTACTTTTAAAAAATGATTTTTTTGCTTTGACCAATGCCTTTTATTTTGTTGGCACACAAATTCTTTTATTTTGTTGACAATCGAACACATTTCATTTTGTTGACCATACTAAGATGGACAAGGTAAATAGAAACACTCAACTTTGATTCTTAAAATTGAACAAATTATCCATTTTTATTTGCACATTGCTATATTTTTTCTCTAAATCTCAAACACTTTGAATTTGGTGCACTTAAAAATTAAATTGATCTCTTCACACATTTCAAATTTTGAGACTTAAAAATAAACTATGATGAATTGTATACTTCGTTCACTGTGATTGGTGAACAAAGTGTGTATACTATCCCCCTACGTCTTTTGACAATCATGGGTGACAAGAAACACTTTGGGATTTTGCATTTTTTTGTGGTCACCCCATTTTTTAGGATAAGGGTCCACAAATGAGATACATCCCATAATGGAGAACTCATATAAGTTACTCTTAAAACAAGTACATTTACCAATAGACTATATAAAGGTTGTAAAATCATAAACAAAATTATCTTCAATCTATAATGGGAATAGCATACAGTGCCTCATCCTCGTTAGGACATATGGGCTAGGTAGGAATAGCTAAAGTATTAAGTGGATTGTGCTTGATCTATACATCTTGGTGTTCACGGTTGTGAATAAATACCTCTTTTAGAAGCCTATCCTTATTTTTGAAATATTCTTTGAAAGTGGTGCATCAGAACTTCACTTCTAAGAAGTTACTTACCAAGTCTAATATATGGTTTACTCCATAAGTTGCATGTAAAATCATCCTTTCATGGCATGAGGTAAGCCTACCCCAAGGAACGTACCTATTTAGGATGAGTTGATTGATTATTCTACAAGTTATATCATTAGATCTCAAATTATCTATTGTATGCATCACTTTCCATCAATTTAACATTAGATCAAAAAACACTTCAAACTTACGAAACTTGTCTAACAAATTGTTATCAAAGAAACTAGAAAATTTGGAAATAGGTCCACAATTGTACCTTTTTTATCATTATTGTCATTCCTGTTGCTTTTGTTCCACATTATTGCTACTATTGTACAAAATTTTGGCCGTTGTCTTAATTTTCAACCACTATTGACCTAAAGATTACCGATTTTGACAAATTTGCTGCTATTGCCTTCACTGTATCATCAGTCAGAGGAATTGTAATAGAGACTATTTTTGACAAACCCACCATAGTTGTCCTAAAATATCATCTGCTACTATCATAAATAGGGTTGGTTCTATCAAAATTCATGTTATTGTTTTCTTTGTTACTAGTCACAACTTGAAATAGAGACCACTATTACTCTAAGTTTGATCATTGTCCTAAATTTCAACTATTACTATTCTAAAGATTGTTGCTATTGTCCTATTTTTTGGTGCAAATTAGAAATTGATCCAAAACTGGTTAATCATCCAACATTGCATACCTACATCTTTCCATATCCATTTGCACATTAAAACAATCAACCTAGTTTTAGGATTCAAATCAAACAAAACTTGGATTATTCCCTTTCTCTCAATTTTTAAGATACTAAAATTTTCTTGCAACATCAAGGCTAGTTCAAGTAGATCATCAACATATCCTCTAGAAAAATATATTAAAATATTTGTCCAAGTTCTGTACAATTTGATTCTCAAAATTAACATCATCTCAAAAAACATCCACTTAATCATCACTCATACTTTAGGGTCTTGAGCATCAAAACATCCCAAAAACTCAACCATAACATCCCCAAAACATGTCAATCTATTACCCAAATCTAATTCCACTCTATACACCCATGGGGACATCATATTCCATAAATATAAATGATATATCAACTATGGATTCCCCTAATCAAGGTTTTAGTGCATCTTGTCACATGGTAGATTTCCATCAAAATCCTCATCCATAATTCAAAATCACTCTTATCAAGGGTTTCAAAATCACCATTAAGGAAAAAATCTACAACATTAAATTGCCCTAAATTCACTTGAGAAAATTGTTGACACACTTCAACAAAATCAAAATACAACATATCATCAACAACATGTTCAATGTCAAGACATCAGCATATCAACAAACACAACATCAAAAGAAAGGTCTAAACTTACAACATCAAAACATGAGATATCATCAACATGTTCAATGCCACAACATTGAATATCAACAATAAACAAGCATCAATCCACAAACATCCCAATATCCACATTAACACCACTTCCAACAACATCAAGTCATCAATTCATAACAACAACAAAGTCTAGTTCCACAACATCAAGTGACTCAACAAAATCAAAATCAGATCACCCAACATCAAAAACAAATCCATCAACAATATCAACCCCCAAATCAGTAATATCCACATCAAAATCATCAAGTACAACATCATCAAAATCATCAATCTCAAAACCAACAAGAAATTCCATCTCAAATACAACAAGCCTTACAATCCAACCACACCACTAAATGTAAATACACTCTTTTAGGAGAGCCAATTGAGGGGGTGTTAAAAATGTTAGTCAATGCTAAACTTATCACACTTCCAAAACCATCACGAATTGGTGAACATATCATAAAATTCACATGGTATGATGAAAAGGCCTATTGTAAATACCATGGAGTAAAAGGTCATGATGCATCAAAATGTGTTGCACTCAAAAATCTCATTGAACACCTTATTAATAAAAAAGAAATAGCTATTGAATAAAACATTCAAGGTTCAAACACTAATGATAATGTTAACAATATCTCTACCTCAAATGTTGAAGGCAATGATCAAGGGCCATCTACCAATGACAACATTGACAATATCTCAACCTTAAAAGTTGAAAACAATGATCAAAATATATCTACCACTAATCACATTGACAATGACTCTACATCATCCAATGAGCAAGAGGACATAAATCCAAAATTTAATCCCAAGCATGATCAAAATCAATCACCAAGGTCTAATAATGATCCAATCCAAGATATATTGACATCATCCAACCTCATGGAAGTATATATGGATGATCAAGAGACTCTTAATCCAACACTTATACCCAATGCAAAAAATATAAGCCAAGAGCTATCACCCACATGTTCACATTTCAAGGAAATCTAAGGATCTTTTACAAAAAATCCATTATGTGGAATTGATCCATGTCAAGAACGTGAACTAGAACATACCAAAGTTAACACCACACAAATTCAAGATCAAGAATCCCTATCATCAAAATACTATAATGACAGTTTGGCAAGTATCTTCCAAGGCATCCAATGTTTTCTAAAAGAAGAAAAAATCCATATATACCAAGTGCACATACATCTACCCATGAGATGCTTACTCCTAAAGGACATGTCGATGATCTTCATACAAAACAAGAGACTCATACTCTTAGCATTGTTACCAATGAACAAGAGTCTCCTACTCTTAACATCTCTACACATGATCAAGACATAGTAGAATCCAGAGACACATTTGAAATTGATCATGAAGAAGACTTCTACATTAATTATGAATCAAAAACATTTTGTGAAGGAATAGTAAAATGAATCATGAGGAATAATTTTACGTGAACTGTGAATCATCAACACCTCTTGAAGAAGCATTAAAATATGATATTTCACAAGATCAAGCTAAAGATATCAATCAGGAAATTATCCCACATATGGAGGATCCTATCATTTATAAAATTGGATCACTTACCTTTATTAGAGCAAGTTATCTTACTAATGAAGAATCTATCACCTTTGAATACCCACAGCAAAGAAGAGAAGGATTAGCAGCTTATTTCCAAGACAAAAAATATCCTATTACAAATAAAAATTTTCAATGGAGCATTATCAAGGTAGAGGATTAGGCAAATAAGAACAAGGTATCCTAAAGCTAGTGCAGATTATTGACAATCCTAAGCATCAAGGTCTTGGTTATTCAACAATAAAGGAATCTAAATATATTAGTGATACCTCTATAATATTGGGGACAACTTTATTTAATGAAAACACCAACATGGGGAGCACGAAGGGTCCTTATGATGAAACCGCTACTAATGCTACAACTAGCCATATCATGAATCATCATCCACACATATTTTAACTCTCTAATTGGGACCAACAACATGAGAAAAAGCTATATCAAATAAAAGAGGAAATCATTTGAAAGCAAAAGAATTGATAAAAAAAAATGGACAAAACAAATACAAATGGATACCAAAGCAAAAGCAAGAAAATCATCCCTATAAAACTCCATTAGTCAAAGAAACTATGGGGAAAAATGAAAAAGGAAGTTCATCCATAAAAAATGTCCAAAAATGCAAACAAAAGCTTTAAGAGCGACCTACAAGGTATATCAAGAAGTTGGTCCCAATTGAATCTTCATATCCACCCATCATTGTTCATCATCCCAAGTTTAGAGAGTCAAACATTCCAAACTACCAACCAATCCATTTGAATCTCATATCCCTCAATGTATTTCTCTATCCATGATATGCAAATCTCACATTGACCATGTGTTGGCAGAAACTCTTTATCATAAGGACTGTAAGGGCACTCTATTGCGATGGGCACATCTAGGTAAGGTTAACTCTGGTATCGACAAAGAAGATAATAATTATCAGGGGTTACATTCAAGTGCCTGTATCCTAGCAAAACAACTCCTCCAAGTGGGATATTGTTGTCACATCATAACATCACAACACCTATATTAGCACCAACAACATCTACATCAGTACCACTAGGTGGTTCAACATGAGCATAAACATTCAATAAATAAATAAATAATAATATTTAAAAAAATTCAAGAAATAGTCAAGAAAAAAAATCGTCCTCTAGTGAAAATCATTATGGTGGCACTTTGGACAAGTACCATGAGGAAAACCTAGCAAACAAGCATAATGAGTAAAATTGAGCATTTGCATGCTCTATTTCAAGTAGAAGCATCTCATCCTATCCATAATAAATCCAACATTCCCTCCATCATCCATCCATCTCATCCATAATGAATCCATGAACCATTCATGAAACCCATTTTTTTTTATCCAAATCCAACTTATCTTGATCTTGGCAAAGGTTTGGTGTACACTCAACATTTGCTTATGGTAAACATTTTGACATGGGTCACTATCATTGATCCTATCATATCTAGCATTATATGAGCCATGAGGCATTGTCCAAAGGGGCATACTCTATCTGAACATGTTATCCAATCACAAGATAATCCTTGCACTTTTTTACATTGCTAGACACTGGGGGAAAGTACTTACATCTTTCTTCGGAAGAAATCTTGATCCGTGTCTTCTAGCTCATGTTGTGATCTAGGCATTGTCCAAACAATTTAAACAATCTATATATCAATGGCATCTTGTTGATGCTTCAATGTTGTATCAAAATATTCGACAATCTCATTCCTAACCTAGCTACAAATCTTGATCAATCATTATCCTACCAATCAATCATCATCTTGGGATGTATCTTTCCTAATCCTTGTTTTGTTTGTATCTTGACAACACTATCTTTGCATTATTGTACATATCCTCAATAATGTTATCATTATCAGAAATTACTCAATCAGATCAATCCATTTTAGTCGGCCTATCAACAAGATCTCAAAAGACTATTGATATCCTTTCATACTGATATCTCTTTATCATACATCCACATGATCAGCATGAAAATCCAAAAACATTTCAAAAACCATCAAAATCTAAAATAAAATCGTAAAATATGAAAAACCCAAAAACATTGTAGGCCATTTCCAAACAAGCTGTAATTGATTCAAAAAGTGAACTATAAGCCTTTGCATGTACAACGTAGGCAAGGCCATCATCGATGTTCCCCCAAGACCCTAGGTTAGTCCCCTTTAGTTGTTCCTCTTGGTCTTTAAACTTGGTCAAAAATCCAAATAGAAACATTCAAATATCCTTTGAAAATCCAAAAACATTCATAAAAATACAAAAAACAACAAAATCAATATCAAATAATTTAGAAAACCTCAAAATTCCTATCTCCATTGTCACCTATCTGCATAATAAACTCTTTATCCATAATAAACAAATCATCATCCTCACCCTTTGACAAAGTAGACCATAAACAAAGCAACATCACAAGTGCGAAATTTCAAGAAAATAATCGTAAGGACTTGATTACCAACAAACAAAAACAAAGTCAAGTGTTAACTACCTATCTATTGATAATTCACCATTAGCATCCTGAGATATGTCTTAACAGATAGATCATTCCTACAATAGACATTATCAATACCAGATAACATCCTGAAAACTGAAAATAGATATGACAAGTGATACAGTAGCATTGTTTATCTTTTTGTGATCTTATCTTTCTGATTTATTTTATTGACTCATTCCTAGGATCTCTCAAGGATGTCCATTAAGGATTTAGAGAGGAAGGAATGGGGGAAATTGAGTGTCATTTTTTGTTTTCTCTATTTGTTGGATTTTTTTTATTACTACCATGGAAAACTTGCCTTGTGTGTGTTGAAGTCATTTCAAGCAACTCAAGTAGCCTTGCATGATTGGTTCTTCATACCTCTCTGTGCATTCGTCCAAATGCTCTAAGCTTCTAACCCATACACTCTAACAAGGTTTTCGTATGTCTTGTATGAGCAAAATTACTCCTTGTTTGCGGAGTCAAAGTCCATGCAATGGATAAAATTCCACCTTGGTTATCAATACCATGGTGCATCATGTCTGTTTACTATATTAATAAGGATTGCTAAACAAATACGAAGTCTCTATGAAGCAAAAGAAAACTCATCATTTTTTATATATCATCAATCATCCACTTTCTTCTATCTTCTAAATCTTACTAATATTTTCTTCTAGTCAACATTCCTTTTGTCAATCCTTTCACTTAAACACATCAAATCATCTTGTTGAAAAATTTAGCTCATTATCCAAAATTTTCACCAACATGCTATCCCGACGTCACCGATGCAACTCCTGAGCAATTTTTTTTGAATTTTCTTTGACACAACACTCAAAATCGCATTGTATCAAAGAGGGGAAAAATGTAGATACCCTAAATTGTCTTGACTGACAAACATCACTATTTAACAAACTTTTACCCTTCATCTCTAAATGATTAAATAGTACATTATTATTTAATTATTATCAAATTTTATATTCATCTATTAATTAAGTGATTTAACATTATTTAATTAATTCATCCTTAGTCATGATTTCTAACTAATTAAATAAATCTCATTTATTTAATAAATGTCCTAATCTAACTTTATTCATTATGATTAATTAAATAAACAAGAATTATTTAATTATGTTGCTAATATACCCTATTCATCTAAGTCAATTAAATTATTATCATTAATAATTTAATTAAATCATGTTTCCCTCTATAAACTTGAATAATTAAATTAATTATTCAACATCATTCAACATAGTCAACAAAGAAATACAACTTTATTTGTTAAAGTCAAACATGACTTGCATGCTCATCTCAAAATATTAATTAATTATTTAACTAATTAATTATCCGCACCCTCCTCTTTTGGTTGAGCAAATCACGATCACTGATTTCTCACTTTATTTGGTTAACTAACTCATCTATTCTACAATCCCACTAATTTCTTCAATCCCGCTAACCACTCAAATTAGCATTCCCAATCCCACCAATTATTCCAATCTATATCCACTAATCTTTCCAATCTATTTCTTCTCAACGGTTTTGAAATCAAGATCTTTTAGTACGTAATTTTGATCATTCATCTTGAAACGTGAAATCTATTAAACACTCTTCTACCCTCTCACAAATCATCTAAAATTTATATAGCAAAGTGTCGCACAACCAATTCTTGAGCACACTTAAAAATTGTTATCCTCACATTCTAGTTCACCATTATCAACATGAATTGAAGCTTTTGCAACAACAACAATGGAGGCTTTGTATTAAATTGAGCAATCTGACATCCAAACGTCAATACAAACACAACTCCAACATGGGATGGTATATGTTTTAAAATGTTGAATTCAATTTATGTTATCTTAGGATTACATTGTTTGATTTCATCATTTTAGAGCTTCATTTCATGAGTATGGTTGGGGTTTTATCTTGTTTGAATTAATTTAATTTGATTCATATGCCGGTTTTCCTATTGCTTTATTCCCCCTTTATGACATTTTTATAATTATTTAAAATAGAAAAGTAATTGTAGAGTATAGGATTGTTGCTCAATTTTTTTAATTGTATATGCTCATTAGTTAAACCAATAAAAGAAATTGAATGTAATATACATGCATTAATATTCATGCCCTGGTAGGATCTAATAATATCTTAGAACATTCAATCAATCATTAATAATGTCCATGAACCTTGGAACTATGTTGTCACATATATTTAGTTTTCCTTAATTTTAATTAGTTAGATATGCTATTGAATTGGTGAGCTTATAGTAGAAATCTGTCTAAAGATTTTCACATCAAGATATCAAATCATACTATATAATGTATCATTAAGATAAGAAAAATAAATTCACTACTCAATAACATCCTCACAATAAACCATAAAATGTGATCCAAAACATTTATATAAATATCTTCACAATTTTCAACCACAAAACTCCCCCAATTTACCATTAAAAATATCATGTCTTCAAAGGCATAATATTTTTAACCACCTGGAAATCACGGGTAAAGTACTATAGGCAGCCGACTCAACACTATGAGCACCCAATCCACTAATCAAACTTTACCAGAGGAAGTCTGTAGTCATATCGCACCGAAAAAGTGAATACATGACTTGTCTGTCAACGTCAAGGTGTTCGATCTGCAACAAATGCACCGAGCCTTCAGTTGGAAAATGATGGCACACCCAGACAATGAAGGACATTTGTGTCACAATATCTGATACGATCGCCAGCAAAATTAAAGGCTTAAATCACTTTAAAGGCCAAGGAAAAAAAGCTGTTCCAAGTATCTTAATAAAATATAACTAGGTTTTCTAGTTTTACCCATAAATCCAGCTTACAGTACTTTAGGTTTAGTTTAACCCAACTGTAGTATTTGACTCTGGTCTCCATTGCAGGGGTATGACATTATTTTTCATTATCCCGCGCCTCTGTCGTAGGGAAACTGATGATATGATTGGCAACAAGCCAATGGAAGAGACGAATAGAATTCAGCAGGTGGCAGGAGAAGTAGCAGAGGAGAAAAATATGGCCAAGTGTAAGACGTACAGAGGCGTTCGTCAAAGGAGTTGGGGCAAATGGGTGTCTGAAATTCGTCTTCCGAAGAACAAGCGAAGAATTTGGCTGGGGACATTCGATACTCCCGAGATGGCGGCTCGAGCCCATGACGTGGCGGCTTTCAGCCTCAAGGGCGCCAATGCTTTGCTAAATTTTCCCGAATTGGTCGACACTTTCCCTCGCCCTTCTTCGTTGGATCCGCGGGATATACAGTCTGCGGCTGCCCAAGCCGCTCGGACCTGCAGCTTCACTGATTTTAACGAAACTTCTTCTTCTCAGGGTAGCGCAGATGTAGATAATTTAAGCACTTGGGTTCGATCCGGTGGCAAAACTGTGATTCCTGCGGACTTGGAACTGCGCTTGGAACCGTCTGGACAGTGAGTACAGATCCGCTGGAATTGATAAACAATAAGATCCCGATGCCCTGAATTGTAAGGCAGACAATAGATTTCAATTGTGTTGCTTTTGTTTCTCATTTCTGTCCACAATTTATATGGGTTTTCTTGCTTGTTTTCAGATGGTTTCTTCCAATTGCAAGTTTTCAAGATTGAATTTTTATGGAAAAATTAAAAAGAGAGAAATCCTTTGAGCTCACTTACAAAATCATAATCTTTAGGTCAAAAACCAGTCCATTGAAGTTTTCTGTGTTTTGTTTTAGAGACAGACACAGGTCCGAGCGAGTGGTAGAGAAATCTAAGGCTATGAAGAATCTCATCAGCAAAATCCCCCAAATGCTTTGGGTACTTGAATATCATAAGTTTGTGAAGAATCCCCACATTTAAAACCAGAATTCTAAACTCTTAGAAGAATAAAATAGTATAGAAGTTGAAATAAACTATTCATAATTTTATTATCTGAAAGATGGTGTACATATAGTTCTATAAGCTTTAACTTGTTTAGATAACTCATTTGAGATAGATACCACTCCTGTAGATGCAGCTGTCTTCAATGACATTTCCATATTGTAAGCAAATTAAATGGTTTGGAACAAAGTAAATTTTAAGCTCTTTGACATCTCACATGAGCGTTTAGCCGTTTAAAAACACGCCAATTGATAAATTTTCGTTAGTTTTTGCAGATATATCCAATTTACAAACCTTTAATCAGAGAGGGATAGCAAAGCCACTGAAATCAATAGCACTAACATTGGTTTATAATGGAAGAGCTTAAACAACTCTTTTTTATTCAAGATTTTAAGCATAATGGAAGAGCTTAAACAACTCTTTTTTATTCAAGATTTTACCCATCTCAGATGGGTTTATATTGAAGAGCTTTGACAACTGTTCTTTATTCAAGACTTTAAGCACCTCAGATGGGTTTATAATGGAAAAGCTTAAACAACGGTTTTTTATTCAAGATTTTAAGCATAATGGAAGAGCTTAAACTACTGTTCTTTGTTCAAGATTTTAAGCACCTCAAATGGGTTTATAATCGAAGAGCTTAAACAACTGTTCTTAAGCACCTTGGATAAAAAATAACATGCTATCTGATTCTTTTCAATGGCTTTTCACATCTATAGACAGAAAGCACGTATCCTTCAAGCTATGCTTTCTACTTTGAAAAAAGAGCCATATCCAATCACTGATAAAGGTAAATATCCAATGCTTTAATGCGTTCTTCATTGTTTATTTTTTATTTAAAGCATCTTCTTTATACACTTTCGATTTCATTGACAGTCTCTATCGTGTTAGCTTACGTGTTCTGTGTGTGTAAAGTAATTTGGTTTTAGTTTTATTCTTGTATAGAGAATCAATTTTTGTATAGAAGAATTTTATATCATTCATAGATTCATTTTGCTATGTGATATGAATATAGATTATAATGTTAACCATCCCTTATATTAAAACGCAAATAACATCAGTTTGGAAGGTAAATGGCTAACCGATTACTTGTTTCCAGGATAGAATTCTGGCGATGAGTCATTTTAGTTTCAGTTATTGCATTCATTTTTATTTTGTGAAGAATCATTTTCAAACAAATTCAAGGTTTTCATCTCACGTTATTGAGCTCTGTCACTAGAGCACAATCAATCATTACACCCAACTCAACAAGATGTTTGTTTTTTTCCTTTTCCTTTTTGCAATACAGTCGCACAAATTCTGTATGTTTTAATGTTTTTAATTTCTGGGCGCAACATAGTTTTGCGCAGATTCTTTAACAAGAGAGAACTCGGTTAAAATTCTTGTAGTTAATACAAGGAAGCGTTAAGGATAATTGTTTCTCTCTTCTAACACATTTTTCTGATTTTTAACGTGTATAAACAAGTTCACTTTTTAGGTTTAATCTCAGCTAAATTATACACCCACTCCATACAACTCCCTATCAATTGTTTCTTCCTCTAAAAGGTTTACTTTTACCATTTCTTATCATGTTAACCACTCCTCGTACTCTCCTTTCACTCGATATATCATTTTTCCCTATCCATTTACCACCCACCACTAATCCCTTATTATCAATACACCACCATTAATCTCTTATTATGAATAGAATTAGAATAAGCTATTTTTTAATAGGATCATAAAATTTACATGAATTTTATATATTTTCAACCTTTGTCTTATGCTAAAATTCTTGAGGTACAATTTAAACTAGAAAATTTATATTCATGATGATTATGTTCAAATTGTAGAAACCAACAATAGAATGATAGTTATCACTAGTTTCCAAATAGTATATTACTATAAATTGGGTCTTAAATGATATCACGTTTGAATAATGATGTTGGATAGATATACATGATTGTTATTGTTAACAAAAGAGTTATCTAAAATTCGTTATTGAGTCTCTTTTCTCAAATCCCCTTTTTAAATCAGCATTCTATTTCTTGAAAATGATAATATTTATGTACCAAACTATTAATGGTTACATAAGTATCCGACACATCCTATGGTAGTCATTCCTTTAAAGGAGGTTAGGATGGTATTGCTTTTTACTAACTAGAAACTAGTTAGCCATATCAAATATTCTTTCAATTTAAAGGAGATATGTTAAAAATGCCCATGCATTAAATTTGGAAAATCAATGCCCCTACATTATAAGGTAAGGTGGGTGATATATATTACATCAAAAAAATATCATAATTATTGACTCATATAGTATATACAAAATATATTATATGTTCTAAATAAGTCATATTGAAAACACCCTTTAAACTTTGTGTAGTCAATTTTTTTAAGCTAACATTGAAGAGATTTTCATTCACCATTAGAATGAACCAAGATTTTTAGCTACATTGTTGATTAATCTATATTAGAAAAATGTTTCAATAATTCAAGATTAAGTACTTCTAAATACCATAATAGATATCTCATGTATTCACTGGCCTTGCTCATTTTTTATAGTGGTAGTTGTTGGAATATAAATTCAATTCTATTGTTATTCCAGTAGTGATGAATAGTCAAGATTGATATCAAGCTAGTGCTTCAGGTACGTACCCGGCATGGCCAAAGGCCTACTATTCAACTAAAGGTTGAAATATTCTACCAAAGGTTAAAATGATAAGGGGATCCCAGGGGGGTTGTTGTAGCCCCCCTAGACATTGAATGCATTTTCAATGAAGTTGAATTTTCTTTCTAGTTTAGGACTCCCTATTTTTGGTAATTTTAAAAAATGTTCAACATGTAGTTACATTAGTCACACTTTCTATTTTTAGAAAGTTTTATTCAATAAGGAGTCTACAACTCAGATTTCTTATACTCTTCTGAAGTCATATTTTTTGTAACTTTTGAAGGTTGTTGTAATTGCAAATTTCTTGAGAAATAAAATAAGAAAGATCTTTTCTCGTGTTTTTTTCCCAATATAATTTTACCAGGTTTTCCATGTAAATATTGTGTTAAATTTTCCCTTATTGTTTTTCTCTGTTTATTCGACACTATAAATTTTCTTACAGTTGGTATCAGAGTGAGGTTGGTTGTGTAGAAGTTATGTTTTTTGAGAAGTAAACAATGACATGAAGCACAATTACCATATTTGTGGCACAAAAGTTTGATGGTTCTATTTTTTCTTTATGTATGCTAAAGATTCATTCTTTATTGGTGAAGGATGGATGGGCCCTAGCTCTCAAAGGGGTAGCATCAAAACCTACATCCATGACCAAGGAAAATTGAAATGAAAAGGATAGCATGGCTAGAGCAACAATCCAATTATATCTAGTAGATTCAATACTATTCAATCTTGTAGAGGAGAAAGGTGCACATGACTTGTGGACTAATCTCGAAAAGCTATATGAGACGAAGTCATTGGTAAATAAAATTTCGTTACATAGTCAATTGTATAATTTGAGAATGCATAGAAATTCATCTGCCACAAATCATTTGAATGATTCCAACACTTACAAG
>VDFB02063231.1:0-36905 GCA_007258455.2 Sequoia sempervirens
CAAAACTTCATGAAATTTATTTTTTATTTTTTTAATCCTATAGTATGTGAAGCATAGAATGTGATACATGTTTCAGATTCAAAAAATGTGATACTGTTTGAAAGCTATAGATGTTTTTCAATTAGCCTATCGATCAGGACTTTAGTTGTAATTTAAATAGAAAATGAATAATAATTATTTATTAAATTCAAAGTAAAGATAATTTATAATGGTGGAAAGATGAGAATCTCCTTTAAAAACCCTTTTCATTTCATCAATTTTGGGTTAAAAAAAGTCTCCAACCACATACCCTACACATAGGCATAATATCTCCACTTTTTGGCCCATCATGATCTTGCACATACCCATATAAGTAGATGACTCATGTCCCTATGTGATTCATATTTTTTTGTAATTTTTTTCCAAGTAAATAATTAATTATGAATTTTTTATTACTTTTTAAAATATAAAAACTCATATGTCTAACCACCTTAACTTGGTCAAAACTTCATGAGATTTAATTATTATTTTTGAATCCTATAGTATGTGAAGCATAGAATGTGACGCATGTTTCAGATTCAAAAAATGTGATACCATTTGAAAGCTATAGATGTTTTTCAATCAGCCTATCAATCATGACTTTAGTCTTAATTCAAATAGAAAATGAGTAATAATTATTTATTAAATTCAAAGTAAAGCATAATTTATATTGGTGGAAATTTTAGAATCTCCTTTAAAAACCCTTTTTGTTTCATCAATTTTGGGTTAAAAAAAAGTCGTTAGCCACATACCCTACACATACCCATCATATCACCACTTTTTGGCCCATCATGATCCTGCACATACCCAGCCACTTCATACATGTTTCGAGTACTTTATGTAATGTACCTTTTTGGGATGATACTAAACTCACTCTATCCTTGATGGGAATGATGCTAAATTCCCCCTAAATTACCAACTTCCCAACCCACAACTAGAGGATGCCTTAACTTGGTTTTGATCTTGCATTAAATATTAATTGTAAGATTAGTTTACACAAAGTTAGTACCCTGCATTGAAGTTTGGAATTAATTGGAGTAAACCTATGCTAAGAGTCATAGCTAACATTTCCCATAACTGATTCCTCCCACATGTTGCACCATGGTGGGAAGGTAAGATCACAATGGTGAATTCATGGTTGAACTAGACACAAATGCAACTCCCTTTGATCATAAAGGTAGAGCCCCTCTGGCCCTTGTGGGATCATTACATCCTACCCCCAGGTGGTGTATCTAGTGGAGAACCTAAACCCAAAGGCAACACCCATTTGAAAGGAATTACCCCTTTGACCCTTATGGTCTCATTACATCCCACCCCTAGGTGGTATATTTAGGAGACTCCATTCCATAAACTCCCTCCCTTGTAACCCTTCTTCCCCACCATGGGGGATCATGGGTGTAGGCATAAATCAGTAATGTGCACATACATACAATTTCATAAATATAGCATGTAATCAAAATAAATTACAACAATAATAGATAATAATGAATAGCATCAATACTAGTGAATGGAGTCTATGATTCTACCTTACAAGTCTAAACATAACATGACTGAAATCAAAATATATCTACTACTACCTATACCTAAAATTTGAGCATATTGTAATCTAATTTAAATAACATTAAACATACATAATGCTCTATTCTAAATATTAAAATCTAAATTCAAATAATATTAAATGTATCTAATACTCTATCCTAGGATTCCCAAATACACAAGGATAATAACATAAAATAAGAAATACATCTAAACTACATATCATAACTGAGAACAACATAAATACATTCCTACTTGGCAGAGTATATTCCCAAGTGGATGAGAGATGCTACATATCAGTAAATTTCTATTTCCTTTTTTATATTCTTGTTGATCATTTTTCCTTCCTATCCTCCTAGGTTTTCATCATTTTCCTTTCATAGCTAGCATATGCTAGGATGTGTCTCTCCATTAATCGTCACTTCTTTGGAATTGTCACCATGAAGGGTCAACTCTTTTGACCGATTCCTTAGTAATAGTGTTTGATTTTTTTAATTGCTTATGCTTAGGAATTTGATAGTATTTGTCTTTATTTTGGTATTATTTATATATGTTATAGTTTATATTTTATTTTATCTTTCTATTTCTATTTCTTTGTTATATATTTTCCTTTATTATGGTTTATGGCTGTATATATATTTACTAGCTTGTTTTATATAGATATTAGTATTATAGTAAGCTTTAAATGTTTATTCTATAGGAGATACATAGTGGTTAGATCTAGTATAATTATAATATTATCTATAATTATAATTGTAATATTACTTATATTTATATTTATATATTATAATGATTATATTATTTAATGTTTATATTTTAGTATTTGTAATATTATACTTAATAATTATAATTATAATATTATCTTTGATAATTATAATTATATTAATATATATTTTATTTATTAATTCGTATTTCAATGCTTAGTTATTTTTCATATTTTGGTGTCCTATTTCTGGGACATGACACTTTATTGCTAGGGTTTGGTGAGTTGAAACATTAAATTTTTTTCATTCATCATTCTCTTTTCCTATTTCATTTTATTTTAAGGTTTGATTACCAAAATAGAGTTTGACCAAGGAAAGCCCCTTTCCACTAACAAACAAAAAATTTCTCTCTTTAGTGTGCGATTTGCAGATCTAGGTTGAAGACATATTGGAGAGAAAGATTGGAGAAAGTTTCCAAAGTATTCATAGTTTTCAAAGTTGTCACCTTGCATTGGAGATTATTGAAAGACATCTATAGGTTGCAAATCAAAGTTTTGGATCTAGAAATCAAGTGGAAAGGATAGAGCAGATATTGAAGAGAAGATTCAAACTTTGAATTTTTAGAAAACTCTAACTAGATTGATACACCACTACTGGTGTATGAGTCCTATTATAGGAAATTTTATAGATTTTAGAAGTTTTAGTCATATCTCTGTCAGATTCTAGTTTTTTCCCAGATACCCTAATCTAGGACTAAATTGCCCAGTCTAGTGTATGAGTTCCAGTCAACTTTAAATTTAGTTTTTTTAACATTTTAGAGCTTCATCCATTCATCTTTAGGTTTCTAGCTGTACACCTTTCATATCTTACCTTTATGTTTTGTTTTACATACATTTTTAGGTCATTTAGTGAAGTATTGTATTGCATTAGGTTTAAGCATTAGCTCTTGCATTTTATTAGTCTTTCCAAGCCCTAGCTTGATGGTGAGCCCCTCTTTAGTTTACAATCAGATCCTAGGACAACCCTATTGCAAGATCTCTTTTTACTTTGCATACCTAAGATTGAGATCTCTAGGGTTTTCCTTGAATGAGAGCTAGGAAAATTGTTGTTCTATTTCCTAAACCATAAGCAATGACAATTTTCAACCTTTCAGTTCTATCGCTTCTAGTCTTGTTCATGACAATCCTACAAAATTCATGGCTTGGCTAAATGAAATGAGATCTTTAGTGGATGATTCATTGTTTTAAGTTCCCACAACTTGTTTAATTCTTTTCACTTCCTCATAAAGCATGCTAATTCATATCCTCATACTATTCCAATCTTCTAACCACTTTTAGATTGAACTAGCTTGAGTGAAATTCTTACTGATTAGTATTTGGCTCCTATATGTTGTCAGTATTACCTATTTGATTGATCTTTTGGGGAATGTTCAAGCTTAGTTTCTAAAATTTCAATTCTTAAACCCTAGATTTTTTGATATTAAAACAATGTTAAAACTCATTTTTTTATATTAATATATATATATATAAATCTTTATATTTTCTTTATCAATTTCATCTAAAAAAACTAGGATTAAACTATATAATGATTGATCAACAAAAATGATAGGTAATCCATGATTTTCTACCTTATGAAATGATCAACAAATACTTTTTGGCTCAACATCATAATCAAAACTTGATCAAATTCTAGTCACTATTATAGGGTGCATCATTTTATGAAAGACAATTTCATGCATGTATCTATCACTATTTACCCTACATGAAGGATGAGGAAGATCATATGAATAATTTTATGGTGTATTTGAATAAAATATTCATATTCATAACTAAGCTTACTCAAGTGAAAATACTGAATCAAGTAGTAGTGCTAATTGTCACTAGTAAGGAATATGAGAAAGAGATTATGAAAGGAGAGAAAAGATTACACTCCCACTCACATGTAATGTAGGAAATAAGACATATATAGATTTGGATATTGAACAAGACATTGAAGTTGAGGAACTTTGGATAAAAGTGGCAATTGCATTGTAAACTCATATTAAAAAAATAAAATCATTCTAGAGAAGAATTAATTATAAGTACATGATCAACCATCAAATGTTAGAAATGTGGGGTAAATCATTGTATGAGTGATAATCATAAAAAAAATGGTCAGAAAACTAAACCACCTATAAGGGTGTATGAACAAGTAACGAAGAATAAAGCATAAAACTAGGAAAATATCATAGAGATTTGAGGTACTTTTTATAAATTTTATTTAAATTTTTTGCAAACTTTGGAACTACATATCATTTTTCTATATACTTTATACTAACATGCAATATTAAACATGAGATTTTATTTTGAGAAGAGATTAAGGTGCAATCTGGGTTTGTGTATGTCTTAGAGGGTAGAATTAGTTTAAAGAAACTTGATATAGACACAGGCTCCATCAAAACATTTAAATTCTGATAACTAAACATGGATCTTATGCTATGATTTTAGTAATTTGGTAGTTTAAGTAGAAAAAAATATTTTTATTTTGTCACAACAAGAAGATAGAATTCTTAGATGATTAGAAGACTCTAGTGGTTCTCTATGAAGTTTATGTTGTGATTAATTCTTCAACCCTATATTTCCCAAAGATCAATATGATAAAACACCTATCATGAAAGAGAAAAAATAAATATATTTTTTAAATAAATATATTTTTTTATAAATATGTAATATTTATATTTATCTAAGAATAAATAATGAATAATACAATATAGAATGAATTACTCTTTATAAAATATTACAAAAATCTAAATGAAACCCTTGGTGAGGATTAAATTAGATAATGACATGTTTCCTAATCCTTTGAACTAAGGAAAAAAAGAAAATGACCTAATAATCAATAAATTAATTAGTTAATTACTCTTCTACTCTAACACCTACATTAGGTGCAACTTATAGATGAACTAAACTAATGCATAAAAATAAAAATAAAAATATGTTCACAACTAGGAAGGTAAGGAACCCATGTGCAAATGAAAATAATATCTCATAACTAGAGAAAAGGAGAAAACCTCAAGGGAAAAAATCATCTTCAAAAAAGAGATAACAAGGTGAAGGAAAAATGACTCGAGTAGATCCCATAAGGATGAATTCCTTTACTCCAAGCATCAATCATAGCTAAAGATAACATGGTGAAGGAAAATGTGTAGTGAAGATGTTCACAACCTACTCCTTAGTAGGAAAATCCTCTATGGAGATATGACCATCATGGATGAACTTTCAAATGAATGGAAATTTTTAATGTGCATCATCCTCTAATGCTCAATTTTGTTGCATGAAATGTGAATGGAAATTTTTTTATCACACAAGAGAAGTGTATGAAAATTGGGGAGTAAACCAAACTCTATCATAATTTGTTAAAGCTAAAACCCTTATGGTTAACAAGAACAACACATTAATACTCAACATCTATCAATGGTAATGCAATAATATATTCCTTCTTGCAAGATAAAGAAATTAAATGAAACCCAAGGAAAGAGACAAAATCAAAAGGATACATCCATGAGTCAACAACACCTATCCAATTGGAGTCAGTAAGGCCTACTAGCTCTATAGATTTTGGTGTGTAATCAATCCTAAACTATGTAGTTCTCCTAATATATGTAAAAATCCACTTGGATACCATCTAGTGAATCTTGGAATATAATGGGGAAAAGGAGTTAAAATCCTAATAGAAATGGTGGTATGAGGATACATGCGTGTAAAATAAAAGAGACTATGCACAACTGTCTATACAACTCATCATCAATGAATTTTTTGTATCTTGAAGCATGGAAGAGCTACTAGTGAGAATCAAATCATCTATGTATAATACTAGTATCAAAACATTGTCTTGAAATCTCTAAATATACAATGTGTGATAAATGTGGCAATGTTTGAACTAGATATATGGGAGAAATCATCTACCTTCTCATACCAAGCCTTATGGAATTTCTCGAGACCATATAAACATTGTTTTATATTGCAAACAAGAAGAGAGTATAGCATGAATCCTAGATACTAATCCATGTAGATATCCTCATGAAGATAATATTGAAAGAATGCACTATTCATGTCTATCTATTAAATAGACCAACCTTGAGATGCAATAGACATATGGAAAGGAAAATAGAGTCCATCTTGGTGTAAGAGAGGGGGACCAACCATGTCAAGGCTCCAGGTCATGAAAATCCAAGAGCGGAAGGCTTCCCTAACTTACCTCACTCTAAAGGGGTGTTTGAAATGGGTGATGAGAATGATGAGAACTATAAAGTCCTTAGATCACTTTGTAGGCCCAAACTTTATTTTAGGCTAGGTGAGTTAGGTTTTTTGAGTTAGTTATGTTCCTTAGACAACTCTCTCTCCGAGGACGATAGCACAGTTTTGGGACGTTAGCATAGTGTGCTAGCATCTGTATGGTTAGAAAATAGTGAACACAATAAAACTTCCAAAAAGACCTACTAATAGCCTAGCTAATTTAGTCTAGATGGTAAAAACAGAATGAGGAAGTATGTAAAATAGATGTTGAAATGATAAAGTAAATAGACTAGAACTAAGGTGATGAAGATAACCTCACAAAAGTGTCTATTCACCAAGTAGTTCCAAATGCACGTCCACCTACACACAATAAATATGGGAAATTTATTGGGAATGTATAGGGATCTGCCTCAGTCAAACCCCCATTTTGGTGTTTCCACCTCCATGGATAGCCAAATAGCAACGATAGAGAAATGTATGATAAAGAAGTAAAGAAAGGAAGTACATGAATAACACTACAAAATAGTATATAGCTACTCAACCAAATAGTAAAGCAAAGGATTGAAAACATTACCACATCCACCAAGAGCTCACTAGCTAATGATGGAGAAAGAGAGCTTGAACAATGACCACAACCTTGACTATGATGAAGGGAGGTGCTGCAAAACCTCAAGCCCCTGCTACAATGGCTTGCTTCACACTTGCTTAATGAAGTTGATGGAGTGTTGTTGCTGCAATGGAGTGTTAAGAATGTTGGAAAAATACTAAGAAACTATGAAGGAGGATGAAGTGAATGTTTGAAGATTGCAAAAAGAGATGAGTTGAATGAAGAATGGAAGAATTTGAAGAAAAGAGAGAATTTTTCATTTTTAGGGTCGGTTGGTTGAAGAGGGACATTACAAACCATTCCCAATGGGAAGTGTAATGCCTCTACTAGCTTCAGACGTAGGAATCCATTAGGGATGTAAGTGTGTCATGTGGAAATTTGCGCGCAGTGCAGGCATCACCAACAAATATTCTTCTATCGACACAAAAAAATAGATGCCAAGTGGAAGGAATACAACTTGCTAATGTGGAATTTCACCTTCAGATTTGGTTTTCTAAGGTGAGGATGTGTAAAAGGGGAATTTGTATAAAGGGTGAAAATTCTCTCCTATGTACATTTTCCCCCACTTTAGCTAGTACGAATAGTGATGAGTGCTTTGGTAAAGTAAATAAAAAAGGTAGTAGGGTTATAAATGTATACTTGAACTGTCGAGGAAGCAAACTGCAATCTGGCAAGATTGAAAGTGCAGGGTAGGCAAAGCACTCCATAGCCCCACTAAACTATGAAGCTATAAAATAAAAGCATCTTACAAGCCCGCAGACCCGCAAGGAGGAGACCCCCAAGATCTCTCACATTATGGAATCCCCAAGAATTAAGCATCTCATAGTCCCACAGACCTGTAAGGAAAGTGTCCTCCAAGATCTCTCACATGAAGGAAACCCAAAGAACGTGCCTTACAGGCCTGTAGACCTGTACGAAAGGTGTCCTCCAAGATCTCTCACATGAAGGAAACCCAAATAAAGGTCCCTACAGGCCTTAGACCTATAGGGAAGGTGTCGTCCAAGATCTCTCACATCAAGGAACCTAAAGAAAGCACCCTACATGCCCGCAAACCTGCAGGGAAGGTATCCTCCAAGATCTCTCACATGAAGGAAACCCAAAGAAAGTACCCTATAGGCCCATAGACCTACAAGCAAGGTGTCCTCCAAGATCTCTCACATGATGGAAACCTTAGAAAAAAAGCACCCAACAAGCCCGCAAACCTATAGGGGGTATCTCCCAAGATCTCTCACATGGAGGAAACCCAAGGAAGGGGAATCCACAAAGTAAAAAAGTGGCTTCATAGGAACACCTATAAAGTGACATGTTTATCTATAGGAAGAATATGTCTGAGAGTGACCACATGGGAAAGTAAGTGGATAGTCGCGTAGACTATTGATAGATTGGAAAAATTTTAAAGGGGTCCCTTGAGAACCCGACATGAAGAAGGGGATCCACTCAAGGGACACACTATTTGAAAATGTGGAAGAGATTTCTTTCTTGAATCGACTCCTCATCAAGGAATCCTTTTGAAAGATGTTCACTTCGTCAAGGAATTTGAAAGGAATAAAATTCCCCCTCATGAGGGGAGGGTCGAAGTTGCTCCAACCTTAAAGAAAAGGTCTCAAGTTCTTTATTTACGAACCCATGATGAATGAAACATGTTCCATTAGGGTTTCAAGTTAGAATGCGATTATTTGAAAAAAGTTTGCAAAGATTCTCAAGAAAATATTTGTTTGGCGATGAATGCATTTTTTGAAAATAGAAGTGGTATAGAAATGGCGTTGTCACACATGAAAGGGAAAACTCAAGAAAATAAGAGAGAAGGATAAGAAAAGAGTGAAAAAAAGAGAAATGAACACCAACAAAGGGAACAAGGGTGATATGATATTTTGGGGTCAGAACTACTCATAAATATACATATATATAAGTATAGTAATAGTATATAAAATGAATTGTCATCAAACCCCTAATATATCAGACCATGTGAAGAATGCACGAGAAGACAAAGTAAAAATAAAAAATTGGGTCAACATGGAAGGGAAGCCTAAATGCCCCCAACACTTTTCTTTGTCCCCAATTTTCAAAAAATAAGTCACAAACATGGAAGAATGATGATACAAATAGAAGAAGGTTTATGACACAAAAACCACTCTTGTATCCAAGCACCAATAAGGGTGAAAAGGGTCATCTAGGAACACATAGCATGATCATGGGGGAACACATCACAACACACACACATCTAATCTAAAGATAAAGAAGAGGCCTCCCCTAACACTGATTGACCAAAAGTTTATCCAATTCACTAGAGAGTTAAACATGCACTTCACTAGAGTTCCATGTCTTAACTCAATGGATGGGGGAATTTTTTCCTTAGATTCACCATTAGGCTCATCGAGTGACTCGAGAGAGGTAACAAACTCATGGGAAGCCAAGATTGGTTATGTTACTAAAACATAACAAGTTAGCATGAGACAACCTTCTGAAAAAGGTGGGCTCCTCTTGCGTCCTCCATTGTTGGAAGGACTACTCTCCACCTTATATTCCATTGGGGGATGTGAACTCCCCACATATGACACAAGAGGTGTAGAGGAAGAGGAGGAAGAGAAAACTATAGCACATACCATCAAAGTATTTGGCATATCTATGGGTTTTAGGAAAGGTGGGACATCTAGAAGGGACATCAACAAAGGTGGCTCCACCAAAGGAGAAATGAACACCTACACCCTTTAAGGTTCAAGTGCATTCATACTCACAGCGGAAGCCAAAAGTGATGTAGAGCTTGGTTGAATGGAAGCAAAGGGGAGGAGAGAGGAGGACACAATAGGAGGCTCTAATACAGGGGTGATCGTCTCCTCTTCCTTCCTCTATAAGGTGGCCTTCTTAGCTACAAGAGCCTTCCACCAGTGTTTGTGCTTGCGTGAAAGGAAGTTTCTATGACTCTTCGAGCTAGAGAACAAAGGTTGTGAAGGAAAAAAAGGATCCTGCTCAGCCATAGGTTTTTCCAGTGGAGGGATAGGCTCCTGAATGGGAGTAGGAGGAGCGAGTTGAGAAGCGATGAGGGGAGTTAGCTCTAGTGCCTTGATAGTGGGCCTATTTTTATTTATTATCTTGGAAGCAGAAGTGGTAGGAGGCTACAAAGGTTGAGACATAGAAGATTCAACATGAGGACCTTTCTTCTTGCTAAACCAAATGAGCCTAGGCTTTGTGGGCAACAAAGCTCAAATGTGGGATGCTTAGGCTTTAACCAAGTGGGCACTGGATAGAGTTCTCTCACAAACATGAAATAGAATCTGATGGCACCACAGTAGGGTGAGAGGAAGTGTTAGGCTGAAAAGTGAAAGAGGAAGAAAGAGGATCTCAGTACTACTTCTATTCTTCCCTTCTACGTTCCTTGGTGGCATCACTGTCAGCTTTCAAGAAGCGCTATGTGAAACTGCATAAGGTGATGGAGGGTATCTCACTCTCGACGTTAAGCATCCTCTCTTGTAGTTTTGATAAGTTTAATACAAAAGGTCCTCCCTAGGTGGAAGAGGACTCATGGGTGCAAGCCAAGAGTAATCCAAGGAGTAACTACCACAGGAAACTGACAGTTTATAACAGGTGTCATGAATTACTACACGAAACCCTTATGGATATATTTTAAACATTTATTCACAATCAAGGGCACTGTATTCATAGCTACTAACCAAAGGATAACTAGTTTCACTCTAAAGAGTTCAAATCCATGGATTATACAAAAGCTTGATAAATTTGAGTCCAACCAAAATCGACAAAACAATACTACCTGAAGGAGGTACGGAAAGTCTGTTATGCATGCAGATGGTACTCATAGGTGCATCATACCCATATTTATAGAAAATTTTGATTAGCATGATCTCCTTAGTTATGATGTTTACTTGAGATGTCGGATCAATGAGAACACCTAATATGATGTTTCTATTGATTCGCATAGGGATGTAAAGAGGAGATGGTTCCCTATTAAACCCATTTGTAGATCCTGCAAGGTGAAGGTTATGTCAGTACCACTGCTCATAAGGTGCATAGATGGAATAGGTTGATGGAGGAAAGAGGCAATTGCATGCAATAAATGACACTCTCAGAAGGGTCCCCAAAGGTTGCAAGATAAGACATTGAGCCAATTAAGGTTTCGTTGCATAATACTTTTGGAACCTTCAAACTACACCTACTAGGGGTCATAGGCTGGGCTGTAAGGAAAATGCCTCACAACACTCACACCTACAATGCTCCTAACATTTTAGGAAAGGATCTTTCAATATCACCAAACAAAACCAAAATGTTTCACATCAGGCTCACCAAAAATGTAAGAGAGGGGGACCAACCATGTCAAGACCCCAAGTCACGTAGAGCCAAGAGCGGAAGGATTCCTTAACTTACCTCACTCTAAAGGGGTGTTTGAAATAAGGGACAAGAATGATGAGGACTATAAAGTCCTTAGATCACTCTCCAGGCCTGAACTTTAGTTTGGGCTAGGTGAGCTGGGTTTTTGGAGTCAGTTATGTGCCTCAGAAAACTTTTTATTCATGGATGACAATGCAGTTTTGGGACATCAGTGTAGTGCACTGGTGTCTCTCAAGCGCGTTGGCATCTATACAGTCAAAAAATAGTGAACACAGTAAAACTGCCAAAAAGACCTACTGACAGCCTAGCTAGTTTAGTCTAGATGGAAGTATGCAAAATAGATACTAAAATGATAAAGTAAATAGACTAGAACTAAGGTGACAAACATAACCTCACAAAGTATCTATTCACCAGTTAGCTCCAAATGCACATCCACCTACACAAAAGAAAGAGGGGAAATTTGTTGGGGCTGTATAAGGGTTTGCCTCTATCAAACCCCTATTTTGGTGTTTCCACCTCCATGAACATCCAAATAGAAACGATAGAGAAATTTATGATAAAGAAGTAAAGAAATGAGTACACGAATAACAGTACAAAACAATATATAGCTACTCAACCAAATCGTAAAGGAGAGGAGTGAAAAAATTACCACCTCCACCAAGAGCTCACTAGCCAATGATGGAGAAAGAGAGCTTGAACAATCACCATAGACTCGACCATGATGAAGGGAGGTGTTGCAAAACCTCAAGCCCCTACTACAATGGCTTGCTTCACACTTGCTCAACAGAGTTGATGGAGTGTTGTTGTTGCAATGGATTGTTGAGAATGCTAGAAAAATGTTGAGAAATTGTGAAGGAGGATGAAGTGAATCCTTGAAGATTACAAAAAGAGATGAGCTGAATGAAGAACAAAATAATTTGAAGGAGAAGAGAGAGAATCTATCATTTTTGAGGTCAATTGGTCGAAGATGGACATTACAACTGTTCCCAATGGGGAGAGTAATTCCTCTACCAACTTCAGATGTAGGAATCTGTTAGGGACGTAAGTGTGTTGCACAAACGTCTGTGCGCCACATGGGTGTCCCCAAAAAATATTCTTCTATTGACACAACAAACATATACCAAGTGGAAGGAAGGCAGCTTACTGATGTGGAATTTTGCCTTCGAATTTGGTTTTCTAAGGGAGGAATCCATGTAAAAGGGGAATTTGCATAAATGGTGCAAATTAGATCCTATACACTTGGTTATAAAGGAAAATTTCATAAAGTAGTCAATACCCTCAAATTGTGAAAAATAATTATTAATAATGCATTCCTTTTATCACCAAATAAAATAGTTTATTACATACTTTGTGTGATATACCAACTTGCACCAAAGCATCTTAATTGGTCCATGTCTTTGACATAGAAGGAAAGTGTAAAAGTGATATTAATTGTTTGCTAGAGGTAGTTAGCCAAAGGAAAAGCTTCTTGATTACTAAAATTGATGAGTTAGTAAGCAACTGAGAAGACATTTGAAGAAGTGAAAAAGTAGAATTGCAATCATCAAAGGATAAGTAAAAAAGGAAAATTGTAATCATCAAAAGGATTGAGCTTAATTGTCAGTTTCAGACTGTTGGTGTAAACTAAGTCTTGTACCTAGTTCATTCATTACTAGGGGACTTATTTACACAAGTTAAGTTTACTTAGGTCATAGGAAGGAATCTTTCTAGAAGATGTTAGTTGTCATTAGTTGTTATCTTATCCTTTGACAACTACTACATGTGAACCTAGGTTAGTGTGATTATTTGTCACATGTCATATGATTAAGACACTTGTCATAATCCTATGACATCTTGCATCTCACCTTGGCTATATAACCAAGGGGTCTCTCTCATTGTAAACAATCAACAATCATCTCATATTATTGACATTGAATACAGTTTATTCTTGTCATATTCATCTCTCTCTTGTTCTTTCCATTTGGGCTCAAGATCTTGGAATCCATAGTCAATTCTAACATGGTATCAGAGCTATATCTCAGTTCTAACATGGTATTAGAGCAAGTTGGGTGCCATTGGAGAGTCTTTTTCTGAAGAGAGATACCAGATTTGTGGGAGTTCCATTTTTGGCTCTTTGTTGTAGGTTCAAATCAAAGCTTTTTGGTGCAAATCTAAGCTCACCATTCCATCCGGAAGGTTCGAGAAAGTTGATTTTGTCTTTTGTTTCATCCAAATCAGACATCCAAGGGAAAATCTATGAGGATTTGAAGTTGAAGAGTGGTTGCCAGATCCAGAAGGTAGCTACAGTTTTGGAACATTTTGGGTCAAATCCAACCCTACCATCACATCCAAAAGGGCCAAAAACCCTAAAATCAATTGCCAAATCATCCAAATTGGAGCAGTTGTCTGATGAGGGAAAAAAAAAATTCCCAAGGAGCCGTACGACCCCCAAGTCATCATTTTTACGTTGGGTACGATTTGCAGAAAATCATTATTTAATTTCAATTGAAAAAAATTTGAATATTTTTTAGGAAAAATTAAATAAATACCAATTGGTAATTTTCTATAAATTGTATTGAAAATTGAAAAAAAAAAAGCAAAAATATTTGTTTTCTGCAGACTCTTTTATAGTACGCAGGGTACTAAGTACTGTCGTGCGCAGGTACAACAGTACCCGCAGGTCCCAGAGCCACCATGTAGCCTCACCATATTGGGTCGACAGGCCCTCCATTCAAATAGTTCGGTGGTCCATTTTAACAAATCTGGCAACTACATTTAGCACCGGTGGCATTTTCAACAGGATATTCTGATTCCTCTGAAGATTCTTTCCTCTGTCGGTAATAAGAATATTTTGTTAGTGACTCAAAAGATTTCGTCACCGGTCGAACATATTCTGGGAAGGAGCATATTCTTTTGTGACAGGCATCGAGCCATCAAATTTAGGCTCATAAATTTTTGACGTCAGTGCTACGTCAACATTTTTCTAAGAAAATTGCCCCCCTCTCCGATTGCATTTTCAATTTTGGAGCTAATTTTCAAATGCAGATATCTTGCTCATTTTGACTCCTTTCTTTGAGATTTTTTTTTTATTTGGGTTAATTTTTCCTTCTCTACATAGTGGTGCAATCATTTTCTAGTTTTGGTGCCTGGATTTTTCATAATTTTCAGATTCTCATAGGTGTTGCTGCTTCGTCCTCATTTTGGGAACTTTGGGAGCTCATATCTTGCTCCTACGGTAACATTTTTGGGTGCAATTTTTTTTAAAAGTGCATGATTTTTCATGTACTTCTAAGTGGTATGATCGTATTGATCTCATTTTGTACCAAAAATTGTACTTGATTCTATGGCCTATTTTTGGCATTTGCATGTACCAAGATCAAAGTTCACTTTTCTATTTTGGAAAGTGGCAACTGTAAATGCACTAACTATAAATTTCCAAATCATATATTTCTTTGGGGGTTTTCATGATTTAGTGATTTGTGTGGGTAATCTTTTTCCTTTGTTGACTTATGTCTCTTGATTGGTCTATTGTGTGACTAAGTTGAGGAGTTAATATGGGCATAAAAAAGTATCCTGCTGTAATAAGGTTAAATTCATGGAACTTTAGGTCTTGGTGAGATGGAATACTAACACATTGTAGGTGGCTTAATATTTTGCCATATCTCTATGGACTGGTTCCTAAACCTTCATCAAAATGGAAGAGAGTTGTGCAGGACATAAAGACAAAACATATCTTGGGATTAATTGGTTGTAGTTGTGATATTGATACACAAATGGCCACTGATGGTGTTGAGATCCCTCGTCACCTTATGACCAAACTTTGGGAGATGTATGGAGACTCGAATGAACCTCCATTCCTAGATGATCTCGTTGCAAATTGTCTTGTTCCAGTTGTAGAGTTTCGACCTATTGATGATAAAATAGTTGAAACACTTGCTAATTGGGAAAGGTATGCTTGTTTTGATGACACAAAATCTTCTCCTTCTACAAAGACATCTATTGAGGCTTCAGTTTCTATGGCTCCTAATCCAGATTTAGAGGGTTCATCTTCTTCATCTATGAGTCAACATCTTGAGGCTGAGGACTCTTGTAATCCAACATTGGTAGAATCATTTACTATTGTGCTTGAAGATGATTGTGATTCAACAGTTTTGGACACTTGTGATTTAGTGCAGCAAGATATACATAGTCTTCCAGATATGGTTACTTGTGATGACTTCTTGACATGTATTTCAGACTTGTTTATGGAGTCTCATCTTGCAGATTTGGGAGATATCATCAATTGCATTCATCTTCTCTTTGATGAAGGTGCTCCTTCTTTAGTTGTTGCGAGGGAACAATCTGAACCTCTTGTTCATTCTCTACATGATCATTCTTCACAGATTGGCATGAGTGTGGATTCTTTTGGACAAAATTTGGAGGAGGCTTCTTTGTCTTCAGAGGGGATATATTTTTCTTTGGATCATGTTCTACATTCATCTCTACTAGATGTTGGATTGTCCTCTTCAGCAGTTTGGCCTAGAATGCCTCTTTCCAAAGTGTGTCATCTTTCAACATTGGCATGGAGAAACTTGAGCATGCTTCAGAGACATCACACATCATCCATATTCTTGACATCCTACATACATCCATGGTTTTGTTTCTTCCTAAGGGGAGGAACGTTGTTCAGCGATATTGTATCAGCTTCAGCATTCAATGTCGAGCTTCTACCATCATTGCAGGAGACTCAACATTGAGGGGGGGCTGCTTTGTCTCTCTTCTACTTCTCTCTTATGGGGGGTGTTTTTCCTCACATGTGGTTTTTACCTTCTCATGCACCATTGATATTATTTCACATTTCTATTTTGTATTTCATCTCTCTTTTGGAGAAGATTTTTTTCCCACTAGGTTTTCTCCTTTTCTTCATTTGTGAGAGACTACATTGCATATGTACATGGGCACCTAACAGTCATGACCCATCTTTGCATATTTGTGTCATTTGCATAATAATCTTCTGCTCCCTAAGTTGCACTTAAGGGGGGGTGTTGGTGTAAATAAAGTATTGTACCTAGTTCATTCATTACTAGGGGACTTATTTACAAAAGTTAAGTTTACTTAGGTCATAGGAATGAATATTTCTAGAAGATGTTAGTTGTCATTAGTTGTTATCTTATCCTTTGACAACTACTACATGTGAACCTAGGTAAGTGTGATTAGTTGTCACATGTCATATGATTAAGACACTTGTCATAATCCTTTGACATCTTGCATCTCACCTTGGCTATATAACCAAGGGGTCTCTCTCATTGTAAACAATCAAAAATCATCTCATATCATTAGCATTGAATACAGTTTATTCTTGTCATATTCATCTCTCTCTTGTACTTTCCATTTGGTCTCAAGATCTTGGCATCCATAGCCAATTCTAACATGGTATCAGAGCTATATCTCAGTTCTAACACATACATTATAAGGATTGTCATTTTGTAATAATTCCTTGGGTTGTAGCCCTAAAATTAGATCAGGGAGTTGTAGCTTCCTTGGGTTGTAGCCCTAAAATAAAGTTTGCAAGGATTTGTTGCTTCTTTATGAGTGACCCTAAAACTTGTAATGGACTTGTAGCTTCTTTGGTTTGTAGCCCTAAGAAAAGTTGTTAAAGTTGTGCATATTGTGAGGTGAGATTAGGATAGTAGCTCCTAGCACCTTTTCTCACTTCCACATTTATTTATTGTTATGTTGTGTAGTGAATTGTTATCATATTTTATATTCTTACTTATGTGGTAGAGTTACATTTTATATTTGTTTTGGAGGGTTTACAATTTGATTAAATATTGATTCACCCCGCTCTTAGTATTTTGGTGTGTCCAATAATTGGTATCAGAGCTTGGTTCCTTAGAAAAATTATAACAAATTGAGGAAGATCTAGGATGGCATAAGAAGGATCTAACAAGTTGCCTAGATTTTATGGAACACATTTTACTTTCTAGTGATTCAAGATGGAAGCCTATCCATCCTTTTTAGGGTTTGGTGTTTGGGATCTATCAAGGATGGTTATACTAATCCACTTACTCCTCCAACTAATCTAGTAGAGATTATGGCCTATGAGAACAATTGAAAGGCTAAAAATGATATCTTAAGTGGATTAATAGATTTTGACCTTGTAAAAGTAATGCACTATGTTGGAACTATAAAATCTGATGTTTTCACATGTTGATTTTACTCATAAACCTCCAGATTCGGTCCTGCCGTATGCATATTCCACTCATATTTTTCCATATTTCCCCTTTGAATCCATTAAGTCATGCATTTTTTTTACATTCTGGTTCCTATCGGTGTCAGAGCACCATTGTCTCTCTGACCCATTGTGCATTTTCTGCTTGCATAAGTCTAAGTTGCCTATCGACAAGACTCATATTTTGTCACAACGACTGGATTTTACTTACAGGTGTTTGTCGGTGAAGATCTTCGTATTGTTTCAGTGACCGTGGAGGCTCCTATCGGCATATGTTATGGCTTTCGGGGTAGTGTCTTGCCGAATATCATTTGTTTCCCCGACTTTGCATTTTGGTGGCTCATCGACATAAGTTGAATGCCTTCGGTATAGTGTCAAGGTGAAGTGAGTTTGTCTCATCGAAGAAGCACAAACAATTTTCTTCCAAATGACTTTTGGTGTAACCCACTTGCTGGTGTTGTAAGGTCTTGGTGAGTGACCTAGGGTCTCCCCGACCTTACGCTTGGACTTCCTCTCATTGACCGTTTCGATGAGACTTGGGTGACTTCGGTGATATGTCATGGAAATGTATGGATTGTCTCATTGATAGAACTTTATGTTTTATTCAAATGGATTTCGATGTAATATCTGCTTTCTCTTGGTGACAGATGGTGTTTTGTGTGCTTCGGTATAACATACTTCAATCTACATGAGGTCTCCTCGCTGATTGAAGGTTATGGCGACATTCATGATGGGCACTTGTCGGCGAAAGAATATTTAGGTCACACCAACATGAGGTTAAGTGGGAGGCTCTCAGAGAAACTTGGAACGATCTATCTAACCTCTCCCTGACACTGCATTGTCTTGGTGAAAGCGGATAGGAAATAGTTTTCGGAGTAAGTGTTGCCTTGTCACAGCGACTGTGAAACAAAAGTGAATTCCTTTTGACCTGACATATTGATCTCGGTATATGGTCTCCCTGATACCTATGTGTTATAGCGAAGCAAAGTGGGAACGAACGAATACTATGTGGCTTTGGTATGACTAACGGGTTGTTACAACGACATATAGGGGGTAAAGTGCATTTTGATAAAACATTTTGTTATCTATATGACTTCTCACCGATGGCAAAGGGATATAGCGAAACATAAAGGGAACAAAAGCGATACTTCTTGACTTCGACATAGCAAGCTGGTGGTTACGGTGATGCAAGAAGAATAGAGGAACACAGGATGACAACGATTAACATTATAATTGCCTTCAGCATATTGTTGCATTGTCTTGGCGACTGGTTCACTGATGATTAATAAAATTCAAATGATGTTGGATGACATGTATATGTTTGATAACCATTGTAGGTCGACATGGAGTTTGCCCGAATTCTGTGGAGGGCCGACATGGAATATGAAGCGATATGTTCCCTAATGCTGGTGTATAAATATGCACCCTGATTGTAATTGAGATATCAAATTTTAGATCAGATTTTAGACATACAGTAGATTAGGGATGGCTACAGTAGAATAATTTTCTCTTATCAGAGACTAGGTGCATGTTTTAAAGTGGCGAATTCAATGTGAATCAGCTAGTGTGGTAGGTTATTTTGGTATCAATTGTCTGTTGAATTTATTGAAAAGTATTGCTGAAGCTGTCTCCAATTTGATTCTTTTTGGTTGTTTAAATTGGCATAACAAGTTTATGTTTAGTTTGTCAATGCACATTTGTTGTATTTGTATGATTAATTAACTGGTTCTCTCAAGTAGAGATTAAATCCTTTTCATTGATCATAGTAATCAAGAAGATTCATCTGGATTATTAAAGAAGAGCTCAGTAGTCATAATCTAGCATTGTTTATACAAGTTATGAACAGATCATATGCCTGCAATTTGATTTTCTGCTAGAATAAGTTGCCCATTTCTATTCCATTTGACTCTGCATACCCAACAAGGCACTGGTCTCTGCAATTTCATTATTTGAATTCGTTCAGCTTGTTTACATCTGTTTATTGATCATTTTAGGAGTTAGATTAGAAAATTGCTTTTACTATTGCTATCAAGTTTGGTTTCATTTTTTCACTATCATCTACCATTATGGACAAAGCATTTCAGAAGGATAAACATAAGATAAGCATGCATTGTTCAAGAGAGGTACACTCGCCCTGGGTTTAGCAACACCTAAAGAGTAGAAGGTTAAGTTCTCTTGGCCTTGTCTGTTACCCTAAAGCATATCAAGAGATTGGCAGCCTCTTGAGGCATTCGGCCTACATTTTTGAGAGCTAACAAATTGGCGACTCTACTGGGGATTACAACAGAAAATTCAGTTGAAGACCATTATATAGAGTCATTGAAGAAAAGATTTGAGATGATTCAGAAAGAGTGATTCCACTGGGTAAAAGATCAGAAATAATCATTTTCCTACTTTTGGAAAAGTAGGTGGCGACTCTGAATTTTTTTTGATAAAGAATGGAATTTGTATATGGAACAAATGAATACATAGATGCAGGAAGATATTGGGCCCCTCAAGCGCCTAATGATACAATTGGAAATTTCTACAATGAAGGCAGTGCATATCATGCACAGCAGAAGCAAGTGAATGCTTATCCAGTCCCTCTTTGACAAAGATTGACAAGTTATCAAGTGCAATGTCAATGTGATCAGTGTCAAGTACAATGTCAATGTGATCAATGTCAAGTGTAGCACATCTCTTGCCCACTTGGAGATTTCAGTCCAAATTTGCAGCAATATGTATGCCAAGATCAACAACTTGAAGCAGAAGAAGATGAGCATACTCAAAGTCAGGACTCCATCACAGAATTAGAATGTGGAATTTCCCCCTTTGATGTATTTTTTGACATAAGGAGGTATGAAGGAGAAGGTATGTCTTCTCTTTACAATAGAATGACAGATAATTGTATGTAGTTACTTTCTCATTATAGGCCTACAAGGGCTATGTTTGTTGAACAGTTCGTAAGAGCAGCAGAGCCAGAATCAATTTATTGGCCAGATAAGCAACATACCTTTGATATAGCAAATAAATTTATCAATACCATAGAGAGGATAAGGTATGTTAAATCTAATAATTGTGTTTCTAATAAGAATAAAGACATTGATGCCGGTATTGGCATGGTGTGATGGTTTATAGGTGGTATTGTTGTTCTTGCCACCAAGGTTCAAACCCTGTTGGGGTGGTATTGTTGAATGGTTGTATCCGATTCATAGCTCCGGTCAAAAGCGTTTACCCCTTGAATAATAATAAAAAAAAGAATAAAGACATTGATAAAACAATGTATCCAATAGAAAATAAGACATGTGTAAGTCAGATTGACTCATGTGATAGTTTGCATAATGAAGATGAAGGTACAAGATATCTCTCTTGCATAATAGATTGTGACAGGGACATCAGTGTGTGTTATGAGAGATCTAGTGAGTATTAAAACTGTGAAGATGCACCTATGGATTTTGATCTACAGTCAGGGGATTCTTCTACCTCTTGTGCAAATCAGGATGAAGAGACAATAGGAAATGTTGATTCATTTGATAGTGAGTTTACAATACCTCCAGCTAGAGTTGAAAGCCACAAAGATACATTTGATGATGATGAGGTTTGTATATCTGAAAATGGTTTCCAAATTTTTTTAAACCCAGTGTATGATGAAGATTCAAAAGAGGATCAGATGATGTTTTGCAAAGGTGTGCCCAAAAATGAATTTAAGGTATTTTTAGATCTAATTGATGTTGAGCAAAAGGAATTTTTAGATAAACAAAGTGATATGTCAAGTTATGGAACAAATGACTGTGCTGGTAAGGTTTCTAATTTTTTATTCTCTAATGATCTTGGACCATTTTTTGATGATGACAAAAATGATGAGTATGACTGTAATAGTGAAAATGTAGAAACTTGTTTACTCACTAGTGAGCAAATTTCAGTTTTGCTTACTCTTGAATATCGGAGATACATTCATAGGGATGATCTTGAAGCTCTATGTCCAGTTGATGGTGATACTTTTGGTATTGATCAAAAGTCTGTTTCCAGTTAGGGTGAGGTATGTGATTTTGAAATTTCTAATTCATGTGAAGAAGACATTTGTTTGCATACCAAGGATGATAGAAGTCCAAATTTTATTGGTTCACATATGCATGATATGGAGGATATGAGGCATGGTCCAGTGTTCTCTCTAAATAGAGATACTGAACAAGTGCAAAAGGTTTCAGACTTATTTTCCTCAAATGGCATTGATCTAATAGAGTTTTTTGTTTTTCAAGAGAAACACTTTGATGATGAATTTTTAATACAGCTGAGTGAGTGTTTCAAAATTCATAATAGTGAGAGAAATAATGTAAAAATTTGTATTTCATATGCATGCAATAGGGGTTTGTCCAATGATGATGAAGAACCCGAACTGCAGAATGGTGTTGGGATTTTGGGCCAAACTGAGCATGATGATGCTCTAAGATCTTGCAATAACAGTGATAGGAAAGATTGCATGAGTATCTTCAAAAAGAATCTAATGAACTCAAGACAAAATCAGGTATTTGATAGGGGAAAGTGGTTTGAGTTTCAAATTGTAACAACTTAGAATAGGTGAAGTTGAAACACAGAGGATTAAGGGTTGCTAGTTCATGGACAATTCTTGCTTATCCTCTTTAAAATTATTTTCCATGCACAGTAGTTTAGGTTTTCATCCATCTCCATTTCACTCTCATTTTCCATTCATCTCCATCTTGCATTCACCTTCCATTCATTTCCATTGCCATTCATTCCATTGCTGCTCACTGGTTCATTATTTTTGTCTGGTCTGCTTACCCAATGATTCTGGATCCTTGCAATGATCTGACTATCATTCATCCCCAGATGAAACCACTATTGGAAATATAAAATATGATGTTTTCACATGTTTCTTTTACTCATAAACCTCCAAATTTGGTCCTGCCATATGCATATTCCACTCATATTTTTCCATATTGCCCCTTTGAATCCATTGAGTCATGCATTTTTTTTACATTATGGTTCCTATCAGCGTGAGAGCACCATTGTCTCTCTAACCCATTGTGTGTTTTCTGCTTGCATAAGTCTAAGTTTCCTATCGGCAAGACTCATATTTTGTCACAACGACTAGATTTTACTTACAGGTGTTTTTCAGTGAAGATCTTGGTATTGTTTCGGTGACCGTGGAGGCTCCTATCGGCATATGTTATGGCTTTTGCAGTGGTGTCTTACCGAATATCATTTGTTTCCCCGACTTTGCATTTTGGTGGTTCGTTAGTATAAGTTGAATGCCTTCGGTATTTGTCACGGCGAAGTGAGTTTGTCTCACCAAAGAAGCACAAATAGTTTTCTTCCAAATGAATTTCGGTGTAACCCACTTGCTGGCGTTGTAAGGTCTTGGTGAGTGACCTTCGGTCTTGCTGACCTTACGCTTGGACTTCCTCTCATTGACTGTTTCGATGAGACTTGGGTGACTTTGGTGATAGGTCATGGCGATGTATGGATTGTCCCACCGACAGAACTTTATGTTTTATTCAAATGGCTTTCGATGTAATATCTGCTTTCTCTTGGCGACAGACAGTGTTCGGTGTGCTTCGGTATAGCATACTTCAATCTACGTGAGGTCTCCCCGCTGATTGAAGGTTATGGCGACATTCATGATGGGCACTCATCGGCAAAAGAATCTTTAGGTCACACCAACATGAGGTTAAGTGGGAGGCTCTCGGTGAAACTTGGAATGATCTATGTAACCTCTCCCCGACACTGCATTGTCTTGGTGAAAGCAGATAGGAAATGGTTTTCAGAGTAAGTGTTGTCTTGTCACAACGACTGTGAAACAAAAGTGAATGCCTTGCGGCCTGACATATTGATCTCAGTATATGGTCTCCTCAGTACCTATGTGTTATAGCGAAGCAGAGTGGGAACGAAGGAATACTATGTGGCTTTGGTATGACTAACGGGTTGTTACAACGACATATAGGGGGTAAAGTGCATTTTGATAAAACATTTTGTTATCTGTATGACTTCTCACCGATGGCAAAGGGCTATAGCGAAACATAAAGGGAACAAAAGTGATACTTCTTGACTTCGACATAGCAAGTTGGTGGTTACGGCAATGCATGAAGAAAAGAGGAACAAAGGATGACAACGATTAACATTATAATTGCCTTCGGCATACTGCTGTATTGTCTTGGCGACTGGTTCACTGATGATTAATAAATTTCAAATGTTGTTGGCCGACATGTATATGCTTGATAACCATTGCAAGCCGACATGGATTTTGCCAAAATTTTGTGGAGGGCCGACATGGAATATGAACCGATATGTTCCCTAATGCTAGTGTATAAATATGCACCCCGATTGTAATTGAGATATCAGATTTTAGATCAGATTTTAGACATACAGTAGATTAGGGATGGCTATAGTAGAATAATTTTCTATTATCAGAGACTAGGTGCATGTTTTAAAGTGGAAAATTCAATGTGAATCAGCTGGTGTGGTAGGTTATTTTGGTATCAATTGTCTGTTGAATTTATTGAAAAGTATTGCTGAAGCTGTCTCCAATTTGATTCTTTCTAGTTGTTTAAATTGGCATAACGAGTTTATGTTCAATTTGTCAATGCACATTTGTTGTATTTGTGTGATTAATTAACTGGTTCTCTCAAGTAGAGATTAAATCCTTTTCATTGATCATTGTAATCAAGAAGATTCATCTAGATTATTAAAGAAGAGCTCAGTAGTCATAATCTAGCATTGTTTATACAAGTTATGAACAAATCGTATGCCTGCAATTTGATTTTCTTCCAGAATAAGTTTCCCATTTCTATTCCATTTGACTCTGCATACCCAACAAGGCATTGGTCTCTGCAATTTCATTATTTGAATTCGTTCAGCTTGTTTACATCTGTTTATTGATCATTTTAGGAGTTAGATTAGAAAATTGCTTTTACTATTGCTATCAAGTTTGGTTTCATTTGTTCATTGTCATCTGCCATTGTGGACAAAGCATTTCAGAAGGATAAACATAAGATAAGCTTGCATTGTTCAAGAGAGGTACACCCGCCTAGGGTTTAGCAGCACCTAAAGAGTTGAAGGTTGAGTTCTCTTGGCCTTTTCTGTTACCCTAAAGCGTATGAAGAGATTGGCAGCCTCTTGAGGAATTCAGCTTGTGTTTTTTAGAGCTAACACACTACTTGAGTCAGCAAAGGAGGTCTAGGATAAGATCAGTAGCATCTATGAAGGAGACATCAAAGTAAAACAAGCCAAGTTGAAAATCTATAGAGGAAAATTTAAGAAATTGAAAATTTTAGAGGATGAAGATATTACAAGTTATCTACTCTAGCTTGATGAAGTGGTCAATGCAACTAGAGGACTTGGTGAAGAACTAGAAGAATTAATGGTGGTTAAAAAGGTACTAAGATCTCTTCCGAAAGCTTATAATCCTAAAGTATCTTTGCTAACAAAGATAGAGATTTAGATAAATTTTCAATGGATGAACTATATGGTGCTCCCACTTCCTATGAAATGAGAGAGTTTGACAAAGAATCCCCAAAGAAGGAAGAAACTTTCAAAGCTAGTAAGAAGGAAAAATATAAAGTAGTTGATCAGAGTAATGGCAGTGTTGAAGAAGATAAACTTTGTAAGGAAGTCAAAAAGTTGCACTAGCAATTACAAAGGTAAGCTACCTGATAAATGTTTGAAGTGTGGATATGTTAGTCATTTTTCTTCCAAATGTCCCTTGAGAGAATCTGAAAAGAGAAGTAAAAATCCTAGAAGAAATAACTTAAAAAATAATCTCTACTCCAAGGAATCTTCTTTCTCTTAAAATGATGATGAATCTGGTGATCAAGATAATGAAGATGGAATCTTGTTCTTGGTTGCTAAGAAGACTGAATATGAAGCTAAAGAGTCATGTGTTTTATGTACTACTTTTAATGCAAAATATGAGGCAAATTCCTAGGTGATTGATAGTGGTTGTTCAAACCACATGATAGGGGATATGAGTAAGTTTATCAAGCTTGTGAAGTGGAATGAAGGTATAGTCAAGCTTGGAGATGATACTTCAATGCAGATCTGTGGAAAAGGTATAATAAGTATTGACAAAAAGAGCATGAAAACATATGTTGTTTATGTTAAAGATCTTAGGAACAATCTTCTTAGTGTGAGTCAAATATGTAGAAATGGATACAATCTCATATTCAATGAAATAGGATGTGAAATCAGAAAAGAAAGGTATATAAAATTGGTTGAAAAGGGAACTAGGACTAATGGTGACATATACAATCTAAAAGATGTCAAATGAATAAATTTTCTTTTGGTAAATGCAAGTGAATGTTGGATTTGGCATAGGAGAATGATACACATTAACTTTGACAATCTAGTGAAGATCAACTCATCACATGCAATACTTGAGATATGCCCAAGATAATCAAGCCTGTAAGAACTTTATGCAAGGAAAGTTTGGAAAATAGACAAGGATAAGTTTCAAGCCTAAAGAGTATTCTTATTCTAGACCATAGGAACTGATACATATTTATTTGTGTGGAACTTCCAAAATAAAAATTTCAAAAGGAGAAAGGTGTTTCATGCATTTTATTGGTGATTTCTCTAGGAAGATATGGGTTAATTTCTTGAACTTTGATAAATTTGATGATTTTAGTAGATTCAAGATTTTCAAATCAATAGTTGAGAAGAATGAAATAAATGGTAAAATTAAATGTTTAAGATCATATAGAGGAGGTGAGTTCACATCAAATGAGTGTAATGATTTTTGTGAAGAACATGGAATAAGAAAGCATCTGTCTTCTACTAGAACTCCTCGACAAAATGGGGTAGTGGAAATGAAGAATAGGATTGTTGAAGAGATGGAAATGACTACATGTCGAAGGAATCAAATCTTCTTAATGTTTATTGGAAAGAGGTGGTTCATACTATAGTCTATATTCTCAACAGAGGATTGTTAATATTGAATAGCACTAAGACCCCTTATGAGTTATGGCATGGAAGACCTACAACTTTTAGGTATTTTAGAGTCTTTATAAGTAGATTCTAATTAGAAGAGATGAAGATGTTTTGGGGAAGTTTGATGCAAGAGTTGATAAATGTATATTTTTAGGATATTCAACTCAAAGTAAAGCATATAGGTGATACAACAAAAGATTGGGAAATATTGTTGAAAGTACAATTGTTAGGGTTGATGAAGATTTACATCAGAATATGTATGAAATTCAGGACTATGGATCTGATGCACCTCCCTACTTAGAAGAAGAAGAAGAAATAGTAGAGAATCACAATAAGACTCCTACCAAGTATATTCAAAAGAATCATTCAAAGGATCCCGTTATTAGATATAAGAATGAAGAGGTGTTGACTAGAAGAAGGGGTACAAAGACAAGTCAACAAGTAAACTTTTGTTTACTATCAAAGATGAAACCACAAACTTTTTGTGATGCTAGCAATAATGAAGGATGGATACAAGCAATGGAAGAAGAATTGAATCAAATTGAGAAGAATTAGGATTCAAAATTGGTTCCAAGGCCTTTGGATGAAAATGTGATAGGAACAAAGTGGGTATTCCAGAATAAGTTGAATTAAGATGAAGAAGTTATAAGAAACAAAGAAATACTAGTATGTAAATTTTATTCACAGGTAAAAGGTGTTGATTTTGAGGAGAATTTTTCTCCAATAGAAAGAATGGGAGCTATTAGAATGTTTCTTGTTTTTTCATCCTACAAGGACTTCAAAGTGTATCAGATGTATATCAAATAATCTTTCCTAAATGGAGATTTGGAAGAAGTATATATAGAGAAAGCTATTGGATTTCGATTATTAGAGGACCCAAACATGGTATGCAAACTAGAAAGGGCATTCTATGGTCTCAAAAAATATCTTAAGGCTTGTTATGCATGGTTGGACAAGTACTTGCTTCAACAAGGATTCAAAAAGGGTGCCATAGATAGTAATATTTACTTGAAAATTGAGGATGAAAGAATCTTGATAGTTATCACATAAATGGATGACATTTTATTTGGTGGAAATGATGAAATGTTCAAGAAATTTACTGAAGAAATGCAAAAGGAATTTGTGATATCTATGATAGGAGAGTTTTCCTTCTTTCTTGGTCTTCAAATTTCTCAACTAGATGATGGTATATTTTCTTCTCAAGAAAAGTATATCAAAGAGATGTTGAAGAAATTTGGTCTAGAAGATTGCAAACCTACAAGTACTCCTATGGTAACTGGTTACCATTTGAGAAAATATGACAAGACTCCCCTAGCTGATTAGACTTTATATAGATCTATGATTGGAGTCTTGTTGTACTTAATTATTTCAGGACCTAATATTATTCATACGATATATTTGGTTGCAAGATTTCATGCCAATCCTATTGAAACTAATGTGAAGGTAGTTAAGAGGATCTTCAGATATTTGAAGAGAACTCTAGATTTTGGATTATGGTACCTGAAAGGTAATGAATTTGATTAAAGTGCATGCATTGATGCTAATTGGTATGGTTGTGGTTGATGGTAGGAGAAATAGCGGTGATGCTTTCTTTTTAGGAAGCAGATTGGTTTCATGGAATAGTAAGAAACAAGATTCAATATCTTTATCAATTGCAAAAGTAGAGTATATTGGTATAACATCTTGTATACTAAAGTGTTGTGGATGAATAAAACATTGAAGGATATCAATATAAAGTATGATGAGCCCATTCCTATTTTATGCGACAGTTACAAGTGTTATCAACATTTCAAAGAATAGAGTGATGCATTCTAGAACCACACACATATCAAAAAGGTATCACTTTCTAAGAGAGAAGGTTGTAGATAGAGAAGTGAAGTTTGAGTATGTATCTACAAAGGATCAAGTTGTATACATCTTAACAAAGGTTCTTGCAAATGATACATTTGAGTATCTCAGGTAGAAGTTACCTTGATAAGTGTCCCCCCTTCTTGCTAGATGTATAGTTGGTGCATCTATATATGGGAAGTAATTCAATTTATATCTTTATTAATAGATTGATGGTGGCTACCTCTTGGGGGGAGCTAGTAGTGGTTGTTGTTGATAGGGGGAGCCTATAAGTTGTTTCAAGGAGAGATTGTAAAAATGGGAAGTCATTTTTTCCCATTGTCCTTGATGTCAAAGGGGGAGAGATTTGCACCAAAGAGGTGTGAGGATTCTTTTGACATCAATGACAAAGGGGGAGATTGTTGTAGTTTGGTTGACAATGATGTCAAAATTTCTATGAAGACTTTTGTAGTCTAGCTATTTGGTTGCTAAAGTCTCTGAGAAATGCTCTTGATTTCTTTGTTGGTGGCACACTAATATTGTGGTTTCAAAGATGGCTTCATATTATGTTAAGTCATGTGTGATCCAAGTTTCATGTCTTGTGGGTTATCAAAAAGGTATTTTTGAGAAAGATAGATTGAAAATTATGTTGATTCTATGGCAATGTTCTCAAAGGTATAAATATTGGCTCTAGATATCTCTATATTTGTAAATATGGGTGTAGATAAAAAGTTAAGTTCTTGGAGATGTGAAGGTTTTATATCCAAAGTTTCATTTCAATAATCATTCCATAGAGAAATTTTAAAGTGACAGAGTATCATAATGTGTTTTCCCATGACTTGTTTTGTTGTCAATTGGCTTGTGCCACCTTGTTGCTACATGAGGTTGTGAAGGGGATGAATGAGAGTGTTCTTGAATATAATGTGATGTTTATTATTGCTCTGTAAAGTGTTTTCTAGTTTCTCCATTATTAACTATTGTTTGAAATGAAGGTTTTATTGGCTTATGTGTTTTCCTAGTGGACTAAGGCATTTTGATGATGTATGCCACAAGTTCATGTGTCAGCGGAGCTTATGGGGTGTTTTAAGGTATTGTATGGGTCATTATGACTCGTCTAGGAGAAGCACAATCAATTTTTTATCATTCTTATGTACTACCAATGGATGTGAAGGATAACATGCTACAAGTTACATGTTTTCTTCTTATAGCTGACCTATTTTATTTTTGTGAAGCATGTAGATAATGTTAATATAATATCGAAGGTGTGAAGATTGTTTAGGACTAGATTAAGCATGTGTTGGAATCTGCAAGGTGTGTTCCTCTTCTTAGTGTTATGTGCAGTCTTTTCTAGGTCTTGCCCTCTGCATGTTTCATATTGCTTAGTTTATCTTTGGCTAAATTGTAAATGTAATATTCTTTGTCATAGTTTGACATGTGAATGTAATCAATGTAATATCATGTATAAATTATAAACCTAGTTAATCTAGGTGGTTGTGATTAAGGAATGTGTGCAAAAATGATGACAATTTCCTAAGTGACTAAAAGAGAAAGAATAGTTGTGGCAGATCCTATCTGGTTTCAATTTGATCATTTGAGACAAAAGGAAAGTGTTGAAGTGAACTTAATTGTTTGCTAGAGGTAGTTAGTAAAAGGTAAAACTTCTTGATTGTTAAAAGCAGTTAGTTAGTAAGTAGATAAGAAGATATTTGAAGAAGTGACAAAGAAAAATTGCAATCATCAAAGGAGAAGTGACAAAGCAGAATTGCAATCATCAAAAGGATTGAGCTTAATTGTTGGTTTATGATAGTGGAATGAATGTTATTATGTAATCATTCCTGAGTGTGTGCTCAAATCAAGGAGTTGTAGCTTCCTTGGGTTTTAGTCCTAAAACAAAGTTGTCAACGAGTTGTAGCTTCCTTGGGAGTGACCATAAAACCTATAATCATGGAGTTGTAGCTTCTTTTGGTTGTAGCCCAAAAAAAAGTTGTAAAATTTATTCATATTGTGAGGTTGGATTAGGATAGTAGATCCTAGCAACTTTTTGCACTATGGTTTTTCTCATGTGAGGTTTTCCATGTGTATTTGGTGTTATCTTGTGTTGTGCATTATTCTCATCTTTCATATTCTTTCTTATGCAATAGATTTTAAGTTTCTAATTTTTAATGTGTTTGAGATTTGATTGAATACTGATTCACCCCCCCTCTCATTATTTTGGTATGTTCAATAGATAGGGATATTGCATTATCAAATTTATTTTATCTAAAGGGGAGGTTAATAAAATGTGAAATTGCATAGGATGCAATTTACAAAATTACACATATATAAATATTAAATAACATACTAAAATATAAATCAATTTCTTTTGTTTATAAATAACCATTGACCTATAACAAACATTCATACCTATATTGGTGCCTCAAATCCTTGGTAATAACATAGAAAAAATATGCAAATGTCTTTAAATTTAGACTCATAACTAATTCTTCTCAACAATCCCTGAACATGTTAAAACTCTTAATATTTCAAATATAACTATTTAATCCATTACTTTAACATAATCTATATAATAAACATTCACTTGCACACTAATGCAAAGATGAAAATCAAAGATCCTTGATCATTTTTATTCATAATAGTAGTAAAATGTACATTGGACATAATTGATTATGAATAGATATGATAATGTGTTCATATATTTTGAGAATGTATATTGAAATACAAATATTTACATTTGTATTCTCACTTCTTCCCTAGAAAAAATAGACTAAACTAGAATAGACATAAGATAGGACTTTCCTGATTACAAAATTTCAAGATCCTTTCAAAAATTGCTTGGAATTCCTTTTATACAACTAGGGGAGCAACAATGGTGAAGGGATTTTGACTCGTACCCGGGCTAACACTAAGAGGTATACCCCGACTTCGTCACATACGGCTTAAATCCTCAAGCAGGGGTTACAGGATATGAAGGATGTTGAAAAGGAGGCTGAGTTGTTGAACACCTTGGAGTAGTGCGGTGGTGTTTGTTTCTGGCTTTTTGGGCGGTCCTTTTTCTGGACCTTGTTGTGTCTTGGTGCTGTCGTTTCCTTTTTGGGACAGCCGTCTACTTGTTTGGACTTATTTTTTTATCTTTTGTTGTTTATACTCTGTGGTTTCAGGTCCCTGTAAAACCTATTTTTTCCTTTTCAAAAACTAGGGGAGCAACAAGCTTAAATGCATGGACAAATGTCAAATTTTTATTTGACAATAAATTATGAAGGATCAAACAAAAACTAGTACAACTATTTGCAAACGAAAAAAGTACATCACTAGAAGATATTTCTTGACTTAGAAAATGAGACACAGTGGGGATGACAAATGATTAGTCAATTGTACTTTTCAACACATGCTACAAATATATCTTCTGAAGGTGCCAAAGATGCCAAAATTCTTTTGATGTGATTTCAATGAGAAATATTCTTCCTCGGTCCACTTAGATTTACATCATCAAAAAAAATTACTAAACCTAACTCCAATTTTATAAAACTATCTAAAAAATAAATTATTTATTTTTTATCTATATCCTCTTCCCAAAAAACATAACTTAAGATGGGAGATAAAATATTACTAAATTTAGCAGTACACATCTTATGATCCTTTAATTTTCCATCCTTAGAAAAAATTCTAGGCATAATGTCATGCTCTAAATTATCAAAAAAATCCAAGGATTTCTCCATAGTAAGTTGATAAATCTCATGCATGACCATGTTATCCTCATTAACATAAAAATTCTCAAAAATGATAACTCAATTGGAGCATGAAAATCAAAATTTTCTCTTTCTATCATTTTCTCAATCAATTGCTTCATTTGGCACAAAACATGTTGGATTCTCTTGAGTCTAGCCTTAAATGGGATATGAATTGTTTCACAAGTAGTAATTGAATTTCACCCATTCCAACAATTTTCTAGGTGGCCTAGAATGCATGATAGCCTATGACCAAATAAACTATCAAGAATCTCTAAATTTTTTTCCTTTCTGACCATCCTAGTTTTCTTCTCTACTTCTTTTCTTTTTTCCAACTCCTTTTTCAATTTATTAACCTCTAAGGAAAGGGATGCCCTATCATGATCATTTTTATCCCCCACCCCATATTGAGGTTGTGGGAGTAACCAAGTAACAACATTCACTTACTCTTGTAGATTTTATTTTAAAGTATTTACCTTATCAAGGTCATCTTCTAATTTCCTTATTGTTGCCCCTATAAACATAGTTGTGTTTATAGTTAGTGTTGCTACCTGAAGGGAACTTGCATCCCCAATATCCTAAAAATTAGATTTCTAGTTACCTCATTGATGTCATTTATGACTTGGGGTTTATTTTTCTAAAGGAAAATTGACCAAATAGCCAAGGTCTCATGCCTTCGATCAAAGCCTGATGCAAACATAATGCATCAAATTTATATTTCGATGATGATACATGGTCATATCCCTCTTGTGTTTTAATTGTATCAAATGAAATTGCAAATGATATGTCCCAACTTGCCAATATTAGACATACACTCCTCCTAGCAATCCCCCTCCCCTTTCCAGGTATCATATTCTTTATGTATGCATTAACATTTTCTCATACCTCTCCTTCAATCTCATATTTATTGTCCTTTGTTATTCTAGTCTTGGATTTCTCCATTTTCAATCCAAAAGCCTCACCTTTATTCTTTAGGAGGAAGTCTTTAAACTCCTAAGTGGTGATGAATTTGTCATTTGACATAAATTATGTGTATGCCAAAGCTCTAAAATCATCAACCACCTACCATCTAGTCTTAAAAGTTATCAACATTATTTCATTATAAGGTCTCTTAACCATGACCTTTAAAGGGAGTCACACAACTTCCCTCATATTTGAATCATCGAGAAACCCATCTGGATCTAGAGGGTGGTCCACTAGGGATTTTGTTGTAGGATTTATTTGTTGCATCAATGTAATTTTTTTGGGACTTGGCTACTCAATTTTTTGAGAAGACGTACTAGTTCTATCTATTTGAGATATCTTCATAGGAACATTAGCCAATAAATTAGTTGTATTGTTCAACATTGTCATGATTCTAAGGATTGGGTCTTGAATCTCTGTGTGTGCACCTTTGTAGGATGGATACACTTTATTTCTCCTTTCTTTTGCTATTTAAATGTTTACCCATTGCTCCCTTCTCTTTATGATTTCATATCTAGAGGGGTAGTTCTTGATTAGATCCTCAATTGGATCATATTCATGAACAAATGCAATAAGTTTATATTTGATTCTAGCATCATGGATGAAATTCTTTGGATCACATTTCCTCACTTTATCCACCCTCATTCTATAGGGTATCAACTTGTTTTGAAGGGAATATAATACCTCTTTGGTTGTGACATGGAAGACTAACAAGCCAATATGGAGGAAAAAATTACATGTTTATTATATTTTTTGAAATGATTTTATCTGACTCATTCAACTTCTAGATAATTTCTAAGAATACATTTTTTTCCAAGATAGTTTGAGCAAGATGTGGGCTGCCACTTGACAACCATAAATCCTTATCATTGTGGTACCTAAACAAAAATTCTGGTCACCCCAATTATGATCAAACCCTAATTCTATTTGGAGGTCCTTTGGTAAAAAAAATCCCCACTTTTTGAGAAACCTCAATCAATTTTTTGGCCCAGATTCCTCAGAATCTCTTTATCAAATAAATCGACAAAAATGTTGTAATTAGAAGAGTCACAGTTGCTATCCCATATATATGTACATTCCTACATTAGGAGTAATATCTTTTGATCATTAAAATATATTTATTTCCATAAAATAAGACCCAACCTTCCTCCCATGCAGAGAAGAATGTGGAACAACAAGGAATGCCATTTAAAATGGATTATGGTCTCATTTCTCTTTATGGCACATATGGCTTTATCGATCCTCTCTTGGATGAAATATGTGTAGTCATACGGCTTGTTTGCATCTCTACTTTGAATATCCATTGGAAATACCATCATGTTGACTGATATTTCAATTTTTGTGTCCATTCCCAAGACCTAACATAAGGAAAAATAGGTAGTCACAATATAGTCTTCAAAAATATTATAGTTGAAAGGCTCCAACTCTCCACTGGAAAACCATTTGAGCTCCCTATTTTTTCCCCTTTGTGTGAAAGTGGGTAATCATTTTACCTTGCAACTATCTCTTAGTCACTATTACTCTTTGGTTACCACCCCTAGGTCAATGGAAAATTGAACATTTCGATCCAAATTGATGAAATCACTGATAAAATTTCTATCAAGGGTTATTAGAGGAACAACATTCCCATTGAAAATCATTTTCTTGTCCAAGTTGTAAGCACTAGCCATGGATCTAATTAATTCAAAATTTATGAAAATATTAAGACAAATCAACCTCTCGACTCCAAATATTGAAAATTGGCCTATCTACCAGATGTTTTCTAAAGAAATACTTGAAAAGGGTATATCAATGAATGTGGATTATTGCATCTCTGAAAAAATGATTCTTGTCCATCACTCTATCAAATAAAATTCCTCAACCTTGATCAATTATAGGTCTCTTTGAAGAATTTGATAGTTGAGCCATTATATCCACATCCAAATCTCTCTAAACTCTTCTTGAAGTTCCAACCATTGTGGTGCAGGAGCACCTAGGAAACCCTAGGCATTTCAGAAGTCTAGAATAAAATTTTGTTTTGATGTGTTTTTTTGAAGGTCATGTTGACCATTTAGATAAGAATTAGATGTTTTTTAATAAGTCTTAATCTCTTGTGTTCAGTAGATTAAGAAGTGGAAAGGATGGATGAGTTTAGAAACTCAACTTACTTAGGTTGCTAACTTTTGGCAAAAATTAGAAAAACACAGTGGATTTTGTAACTCTGCCATTAGGTCATGAATATGTCCAACCAAGGAAGATAACTGATTGAGGAACCTTATTTAAGGTGTGCCTCGACCTGAGAGCAAGGTTGGAAGCATTAGCATTGTGAGAAGTCTTTGAGAATTCAAAGAAAATAGTGTTTTGTGAGTCATTTTCTAATTTTTGCGTCAAAATAGAGCTTTAATGGATTGAATTGATTACTGTTTTGTACGGAGGATGTAGTGTTGCTAGTCTTCTAGTTTTTTGTCCCATTATTTAATTTCCTTATTCATTTTTAATTGTTGTATGTAAATAGTCTTGCTTTAACCCTATTGCTGGTCTAAACTAGACAATCTGGAAAGAATGGAGTACTAGACCACTTTCCCACCATACAAATTGTATGGCCCTTTGGGAATAGTGCCTAGACTCCATGCATGTACATATGGTAGGTTGTAGGGTTTGGGAAAAGACAGAAGCTGTTGGAAAGATCTTGCCCTAGGCGAGCCAGAATGGTGCCCGGCTAGGAAGTAGGAAGTGCAAAGCACATAACTTGTAGGGGTGACAAGTTCTTTGTGAATTTCCTTTTTGAGGTGGTAGGTAAGTGTCTTACCTACTTTTGGTATGAACGAGAAGGCTCCATCAGTTCAATTGATGTGAGAACAAGTTGATAGATTGAAAGCAGTGAGACAATGGCTTAAAAACCCTAGGAAATGCCCATTTTCAGGGTCAAGCATTGTACGGTCAGTTGAAGCTTAAGATCTCAAAAATCCTTGAGAGGTGTTCATTTGATCGAAGAATCTCAAAGAAAAAGTGAGTGTCCTTTGGGAAGTTTTTGAGCAAAGGCCAGTTTTCTCAAAGATGGAGGCCTAATTGGGGCTCAAGGGCTAGTAGCCTTCTTAACCCTAGTTGAGGGTTTGGTGAAAGCGATGGAAAGGTGGAGTTTTGGTGAGCCTTCAAGAACCCTAGGAGGTTGGTTTGAGACCATTGAAGACATTTCTACACCCCTGCAAGACCTAGTTGAGTGTTGAGGTAATGTTAGTCTTTAGGGCAGATTAAAGGCTAAGGAAGAGCTAGAACTAAGGCACCAAGTTTGTTTTGGTTGATTGAATGGTGATGGTAGTGGGGTTGGAAAGATGAACCAGGGGAATCTACACAAGAAGTGGGTCCTATAGGTTAAGGTGGTGGAGTGTGACACCATAGGGGTCTTTCCAAGCAAGATCCAAGGCATGGAACAATGATTATTTCCATCCAACCCTCCCAGATTTGGGATAGAATAATATATGTCAGAGGTTGAGTCTAGTGATTCTACCATCATGGTGACAAATGTAGAATTGACCAAGATGGTTGAAGGACAGGAGGAAGACAATAGGCTATTGAGGGAAAGAATAGACCAACTTGAGCAAGCATTGAATGATGCACAGTTTGAAGGAAGGGTACCAAAGAAAGAAGAGGTTGCAGAGGAAGATAAGATCCCTCAACCTGGCCCTATTTTGAAAGAAGAGCCTTTCTTAAAGGCATTGAAGGCTTTGAGTGGAAAAGCACTTGAAGGCATACCACTGTTTAGTGGAAAAATGGAAGCTGATCTAGTCATGGATTGGATAGAGGGAATGGAAAACCATT
>VDFB02063232.1:0-13358 GCA_007258455.2 Sequoia sempervirens
GGTGGTTGCAAGTTTTGTTGTGCCAAGTATGCTTGCAATTGTTGTTGTACCAACAACACTTGTTGTTGATCCTGCTGTTGTTGCACCAACAATGCTTGTTGTTGGGATTGTTGCTATTGTGCCAACAATGCTTATTGTTGGGCTAGGAGTTGGGTTGCTTCTTGTTGCTCTTGATATTGTTTCAAGGCTAGTTGGTATGCTTGCTGCTGCACTGCTTGTTGTTGTGCTTGGTACTATGCTTGAGCTTGTGCTTGCTGCACTTGATATTGTGCTTGAGCTTGTTGGGAAGCTTGTGCAACTAGGGAAGCTTGTGTGGCTTGAGTAGCTTGAGTGGCTTGCGCTACTTGAGCAGCTTGTGGGGCTTGTTGTTGTTGCATCAAAGCTTGAGCTTGTGCTTGGGCAGCTTGTTGCACTTGTGCTTGTTGTGCAACTATTGTAGCTTGTTGATTTTGATATTCTAGGAGTGTCCTTTGATAGGTTTGAAGAGCTTCTTGTAATTTCATGTTGTATTGGCTGGCCATGTTTGGATTTGGTGGTGGTGGTGGAGGATTCAAAATTATTCTTTGAGTGATGATTTGGGGTTGTGTTGATGTGAGTGGTGCGATTGATATGGTGGGTCCTTGTGAGGCCATTTTTTGACGTATGAGTATTGATGGTGTTGTTTGGATGGATGCCACCTATTGTTGTGATATTGGTGGAATATTCAAAGGATTTGATACACTGATTTGATTGATGTTCAAAGGATTGTTTTGATTCAATTGATTTGTGATTGGGATGTTAGGTAGAGGGGGTTTCCCTAAACCAAGGATTGATGTAGATTTCAGTGGTAGCAAAGGTAGTGGTGGTGGAATCGAAGGTGGGATTGGTGTTAGATTTCCTAGAGCAAGTGACAATGAGGCCCCAAAGAGTCCTCCTTGTTCAATAGACTTGTTTGCACCAATGGGAGAGAAACTTGCGTGTCAAGAGCATATGGTGGTGTTGCATGAAAATAGGATGGATTATTGGTTTCATGGAAGATGAGTGGGATGTATTGATGTAGGAGATTTTGAGGGATCATATTTGATGTTCCTGCAATGGTATTTGCATCCAAATTTTGATTATTGACAAGGGGGTGTTTGAAGATCATGGAGTAATGAACTCGCCTTGTTGACAATGGGTTGTGTCGTGGCAATATATGATGTGGATTGTGCAATGGGTTTGATGATGCCTTGAATGGGTGAGGTGAATAGTACAAGCGACATATTCTCAAAGGGTTTCTCCATAATAATGCTTATATCAAAATTGGAAGGGAGATTAGCCCCTTCTTTTTCCAATTCAAGCATGTATTGGGAGGGATTAAGTTTCATCATGGCATTGACAATTTTGCGAGTCTTAGGATTTTGGACCATCTCAATGATCTCATCTTGAGTCATACCTAAGAAATTGTCAGTAATGTCCTCCACTTGACCTTCCTCTTAAAGATCTCGTGGAAATGGAGGAAGATTAAATGGAGGATTGCTAGATCCAATTAGATTGATCTCAGGAGCGATTTGACTTAAGTCACTTGAAGTAGATGTTTCTTTGTTGTTTTTGCATGTTCTTCTTGTGTTGAGATCTAGTTTGCACCATAACATAGGGATCAATTTTCAAGAATGTGGGAGGTGAACCTCTAACTATTTAGATTGATCTAAAATTTAGGCACAAAAAAGAATATCTAGGATGATTTAAGGATCAAAGGGTGATTGTGAGACAAAATGATAAGGTGGGTAATATGAATGTTTGAACTCTTGAGAAATATTGAAGGGGATACTAGACTTTAGGACTTTTGGATTTTTGACTTTGGATTTGATCTTGGTTTGACTTGATTTGGATTTGGATTTGGTTGGATTTGATTTTTTCTTTTGGATTTGGATTTTGATTTTGGATAATGAACAAATAGACCCTAAGATGTTGGATGTTATCTATGAGATAAACTTGCTCATGAGATGATAATTTTGACTAAGTGTAAGGAGAAGGATGCCTCTACACACACCTAGCCAAAACAAGATGACTTTGATTTTTGGATTTTGATTAAAGGATTTTCCAAAAGTCTAGTATAGAGGATTTTTTCAAGATTTCCAAGAGTTGTTGGTGAGATGATTTTGATTGATGTTTTTAAGGATGAAGGTTGATTTTGATCCTATGTGTACCTACAAAGAATCTTGTTTACAAGACCTCAGTTTTGAAGAACATGCTTTTACTTCCTATGGGAGATACTCAAACCTTTGAAAAAGCCTTGGATTTTGTTGGCAATAGAATTGAAACAAACTAGGATTGTTCTTTGAAGCATTTTTGTAGAAGTTGTAAGCCAATATTTCTCTAAATTCGTAAAGCATGGATAGATGTTTTTGGAGAGCTTTTGGACTAAGGATTTTAACCTTTGGTTTTCAGATTTTGATCTTGCATGAAATAATTGGAAACACATGTGTGGGCTTCAATTGTTTCTTAGCTTTGTTTAATGAATTCTTTTTACCACAAAAACACTCTTGATTAGCTTTTCAAACTAGATGTCTAATGTCCCAACTTCTTTTTCATCCCACAAAGTCCATTATATGGAAATCAAGGAAATTAAGGCAATAGTTCCCTAATGTTGACTTTAGGAAGAGAAAATTGAGATTTAAACCCAAATACTTAGAAACCTCTAAGGATAAAATCCCTAGGGTAAGCAATAGCACTTGGATTTTGTCAAAGGTATTTTCTCTTCCTAAAGGGTTTGAAATTTGATGATCATGTTGAATGTTTGTTTTCAATGTTTGGGATCAAGAGAAAGATTATTGTAATTGACTCAAAATTACTGACCCTAGGATAAGAATGAGACAGTATTTGTTTGAGTTCCCAATGGATAAATCAACTACTATTCTTAGCGGTGATTAGAAGCTTGAACACACGCAGTACCCACCCACAATGCAGCACTTCTCAGGTGTAAGCGGTACCCATGAATCTCCCAGCAGCATACTTCTCCATCTCACTAAAGCGTAGAATAGGGGTGGCTTAAAAAGCTGTTCTTACACTAACAAATAGATAAGGATTTGGGCTTCTAAACAAAAGGAGGTTCTAAGTATAGAGCATTGCATTTGTGGGGATCATCCTGACGAGGGAACCATTGTTGCACCTTTCCTAGCAATGTCAAAAAATCCTTGTGATACTTGCCTTTCCTCAAGTACCCACACTTATATCCTGGGTGGAAGTAGCTTGGCTTTAGCGTGTTCTCGGTTAGGTTGTTCCCTTGGGTGATTACTTTTTCCCACAAGGAAGGCCCTCTAGAGATAAATAAAAGTGAGCAAGCACATTTGTAGTTTGATCAATCCCTTGTTTAGAGCAAGAAAGAACACACATGATATACTCAACTCACACTCACAAACTTTATTCAATTTTAAGAGCCCAATTGAAATGTGGAGGAAATATTTTATGCAACTTAATGTCACTAGAAAAAAATTTGATTCTCAAGATTGTTGTGAAGTGTGAGAGAAGTGCATATCCATTTTTAAATGGTATTACTTTGCAAAAAGATTACAAGACATGAAAGCACATGTTCATTTTACACCTCAAAGCAATAATGGATTCTTTTTAAGCACCAGGATGAAGTGTGAAGTTTGCTTGTTCAATTTTAAGCCCAAATAGAAAAACTAGTAAGTGTCTAAGTTCAATTTTAACCAACTTGAAGAAATCAAATCAATGGTTAATTTAAATAAAACTAAAATTGAGTTGTCCTAAAACAAAAAATGAAAGTGGGAAATGGATGCTTCAAGCTATTACAATAAGGATTTAAAAATGTTTTTTGTTAAGTTCAAGTTCACTTCCAACTCAAATCTTGCTATTTGATTCTCATGTGAAAAAAGACCATCATTGTTTCTTGATGCAAAACCTCATCATGCAAAGTTTGCAAAAAAGAAACAAAAATTAGATTTTCTTCAAAATCACTACTATCGAGTTAAGATCAAAATACACCATACAAAATATTGATTAAGAAAACTATTGTTGCCAGTCCAAAAAGTGAATTCCCCAAGAGTGTTGCAGAAAGGCGTGCAAGGTTGCTATGATTGACTTTATTAGCAAAGCTAAGTGCAACTTAAAATCATCTCACTCATGGAGGACACCAAACAAAACCTTTGTTGTTCTCTTTATTTTCCAATTGAATGTAGGTAGATAAAGTTAGTAGATAGAGTGCATTTTAGAAAAATGCACACTTGTGCTTTTGAAAAAAACTTATCCCCAACAACATCATGGCAAGGTTTGTTGAAATGTAAATAATGCAAAGATTCCACATTCTTTGATATCCTGCAAGTCATAGGAAAAAAGAGTAAAGGAAAAAGATATATACTTCCAAAAAAATATCTAATAAAGAGGGATGCCTTTGCATTAGTGAGATAGATATGGTGTACTTTATCAAGTCAATCCCAACTCAAAAGAAAGATATGCACTTTATTCCAAACTTCAAAGATATAATGCAATATGGACAAAGTGAACAGAGATACACGACATGTTCTATGATTTTTTTTAGTGCTCAGAATTATGACATTTTATATCAAAATCTTTTCCAAAAAATGATTGTACATCTCACACAAAAATTCTATCAAAAACAACATACCATGACTAAATTAAAGAGAACCAGATCGACAGTACCTTCTTAAAAGAGCAAACAAGAATTCAATCGTTGAATAAAGGTAGAATGGACTGGAGAGAGACATAAGATATCCAAAACTCACACAAATTCAATTGATGTCCAGGAGAGACCTCAATCCATAACCTAAATTATTCAAAATACAAAATCCCTCAAAAACAACCGAACTTGACAATAATTAGATGCAGAATTCAACCCCTCGTAGCATACAGCCTTTCTAATTTGATTTCGATCCACGGTAAAAATAAATCCACAAGATCAAAAAATTATCTGCGATTTGACACAATTGACCACTGTATTATATGACACAAGCACTAGACCACTGTATATATACTGAAAATCGATGCATTTATCATGATTTAAATGCATATAGAGTGCTTTTTGATGAGGATGGCGATCCTCGACTGTCAAGCTTTGGCCTAATGAAAACAACAAAGATGGAAAAAGAAGCTATAGCACTAAGCATACACACCTCCCGAGTTTCTCAAGACAGGTGGAGTGACTCCTAAGAGTATCATATATCGCTATGGGATGGTTCTTTTGGACCTACTTAGTGGAAAACATATCCCACCTAGTCATGTCTTAGATGTGATTCTCCATAGATTGGGCGTAATTTGTGACTTACTAGGAAGCATGATAATTGTAAATGGTGTTGAATTCAATTTAATGACTAGAGCCCTGCCTTCAGCATACCCTGTAGCAATAAGAAACTCACTCAATTAAGCAAACATCACAGTAGAATGCCACACCAATTTATAACTTGAACTGATTTTTTTTATTGGTTGGTGCCACAATCTTCAAATTCCTATCTGGCACAACAATATTCCTATTCAAGTTAATTTTAATCTTGAATAAGATATTCCTATCTGGCGGAATATTGGTCTTCAAACATGCAAGATGCAAGTGAATTTAATAAAATCCACCAAGCTTCTCTTGAAAAGTCAAAAAAAATATAACATTGCAAAAATTCCACGAAGGAGAAGGCATTGCATTCTTACTGGGAGGATTCCTTAATGACATATAGAGAATACTAAAAACAACTTTAACAAGGAAGATAGAAACTAAAGATAACTTATGTAGATGGATTAACAAGCCCTCCTAGCACCATTATGTTGATGCTAAAATCTGCAAATGCTCAAAACTTAACATGTATTAGCATGATTAGTTAATTAAATCACAACAAATTAAACATCTCTATGAAATACTCAATCATGTCAAATATGTAACCAAGGAAACAATGAAACTAAACCCAAAGCATATGAAAACATGAAGCAAACTCTATCTCATAGTGGATTGGTGCTACTTTGATGTGGAAATTAGCCTTTTCCCAACCCTTGATAAGCTTTCAAAATGATGAGCAAGATGCAAGTGATGAAGACAAATGTGTGTATAGTGTAGATGCATAAAACTGTGGATAGATTTCAAGTAGAGAAGGCCTCTATTTATAGGTTAGAGGTTTGAAGAATTGAAGAATAGGAAGAATGTGGGATTAAAAAAGAACCAATGGCATTGAGACATTTGTCTCAATGCTAATGGGTAAGGATTGATCACACTTTGCATGTGTTTGTAAGAGGCACCAAATGCATGTTTGAGAGGCATGAAATGCATGTGCTTGAATTGTTTTGGGGGGAGAAATTGTTTGAATGAGAAAGTCAAAAGAAGGAATATTGCCTTTTGAGAGGGAAAATGAGATAATTAGTTAATTAGAAAAAATGATTTTCATGTGCAAGTGGATGGGCTAGTCAAGGGTTGAGTTTGACCAAGGTTGAGTCAAAAGCTAGAGAATGGGTAATTTAGGATTAGGAGTTAATTAATCTAGAATTAATTAACTTGGAGGAATTTAGGGGATTTGACATTTGATTTAAATGGTTTGATTTATTAAACCAGATAAGAAGACTTTGAGAATTTAATTAAATAAATTGATTTATTTAATTAAACAAGAGGACTTTGGGGATTTAATTAAATAAATTGATTTATTTAATTAAACAAGAGGACTTTGGGGATTTAATTAAATAAATTGATTTATTTAATTAAACAAGAGGAATTTAGTGATTTAATTAATTAAATTGATTTATTTAATTAAACAAGAGTACTTTAGTGATTTAATTAATTAAATTGATTTATTTAATTAAACAAGAGGACTTTAGTGAATTAATCTAATAAATTACTTTATTTGATTAATACAGGAAATGTTGTTAATTGATCAAAATGTCAATTAAGATTATTTGCATGTCTACATCTTCTTCTCTCTTCTCTCCTGGTGAAATTCAATAAGTAGGATTAGGTTTTAGTTGTTATCAATGTTGAGTTGGATCAACACTCTATACCTATTTTAGAGAGGGAACCAACCCCTTATCTAGAGGTTTGGATTCAAATAGAAAGGTACCATACCTTGAATTCATTCCTGTAATGTATGAAATTTGATGTTTCAGATGAGATATTCATAAAAATAATAAATTATTACATTACCTGAAAATAGTATAAATTATACCATAGATTTGAGACAAAAATAAACAAGTATACTAAAAGGAAATGATAAAGATAATTTATTCTAAACAAAGGAAAATTTATTTAAAAAATTGATGATAAAGAGATTACATAATTAACTTTTTATAAAATACAAAAATAGATAAAATTTAATTCTAACTAGAAACAAAGTTATAGATAGAGAGGAACCTAACACTAGATGTAGAAAATTTCAGCCTAGGATTGTAGTATGTAGCATGGATTTCTATACACTGTGATGTCATTACATAATCAACCCAAAATATTCCAAAATTTATGTTTTAAGGAGAAGAAATATTCTATCTTGCACACACATTGAGATAGGAAAAGTGTTGGGGGTTGTTTAGGGGTCTGCCTTAGTCAAGCCCTTATTTTGGTCTTTTGATATCCACAGGAAACTAGAGATAAAAAGTGATAAAAAGTTAACTTTTTTTATTCATAAACGCTTTTGATTGGAGCTATGAACTAGTGAGGCCACAAATGAGGGGCCCATCCCAGCATGTATGCACAATGGCCACCAATCCTATGGGCACAATAGCCCAATAGGGGCACAAGTCTCATGAGCACACCAACATAGCAAGGGAGTGGGCCCCAGACACTAATGCATAGTACAAGGTGAGAAACCACACCACCAATTGCCAATGGTAGCAAGAATGCTACGGGTCAAGTCTAGAGACTTGAATCCTAGTGACCACAACACCAATGCCACTACTCATCCAATGCACCATGGGCTCATGCCCAATAAAAAGGATAACTTTTAAATCCTAGTGATATTAGAAAAGAAATAACAATTTAATGATAAAATAAATGAAATTATGTCAACCCTGGTCTACATAGAAAACCACCATGTGATTTGATAGATTTAATGAATAATAAAATAGATACATGATTTAAAGATATATAAAATGATAAAGAGATACAATAGAGAGAACTACCAAAATTGATGCCTCCCCTTTCTAAGGTTTTCAATAGATTTAGTAATGAAGAATAATGAGGAAGACCCAATTTTTACAAAGCGAGTGATCACAAAGAAGCTTTATTTTCAGTGTTGTAGAGATTGTCTTAGAAATTTTGATAGATTTTCCTTTAGGTAGAAGAACAAGAGAGAGCTTGCAAAATAAAGAGTAACTAATGTGCCAAATGAGGAAGAAAAAAAGTTTTGTTTACTAAAATAGGTGGGAAGGGATGTTATTCCATTTCAGTATTATGACACACATCATAAGTGGCCCACAAATTGCACTTTTAAATCTCAAAAATCCGTTGAGCATTAGTGTGTTGCATAGACGTCTACATGTGGCATTGTAGTCCAAGAATTTTTTTCTAAATTTCAAACTACAAGGTGGTAATGCTTCATGCTTGTTGATCATGGAATACAATATTTGAATATCTAATTATGATATTTTATATTATTTTTCAAATAAAAAAAGTTCAATTTGTAAGTGTGAAATTGCATAAGGAAGCAATTTTTGACACTAAAATTCTAATGTTAAATTGAATAGTTGAGATGATTTCTTAGCAAGGGTGCATATTTAGATAGAAAACAACTACCATTTTGTAGATTTTATTTATACTTTTAGACCGTTAAAACTCCTCCAATTCTACCTTTAGTTCCCTTCACTATTGTACATGTTTTTTTTTGCATTCACTCTAATCTTTTCTCCTAGAACTTCAATGGAAATTTGGACTACATTTCAATGTTTTATCTTGAAATCCACTTCCAACATCTAGTTCCACTTTGATTTCCCACAAAATTTCCTAGTTAATTTTATTCTCATTTCCTCCTATCATGTGGCATTCTCACATCTAGTTCTACATCCTTTCTCCACATGTTTTTCCACATCCTCAAATAATTCATCTTCATCTATTTATAGAGTTTTGATGGAATTTCAAACTTCCATCCCCATGTCTTGAGCTCTAATCGTAACTTGAAACACTTCATATCCTATTCTAACTTCTCATCCTTCATATTTTTATTATTCCCTCTAGACCACCTCTGTTTCTCTTGGTATCTTCCCAAAATTCCATTAATGATTTGATTTGACTCCTATAACTATTGAAAGATATTTTTCCTACCTAAAAACCATTTTTCATCTTAAGGGCTTGGGTCTACTTATAATGTTAATGGTGTATGATGAGGAGGTGTAGTTTTCCATTAATGTGGTTTTTGAGTTCTATATACCTATGATCTTCATGCAATATCTAAACCATCCATTCTATAGATTTTATGAGATTTCAGTTATCTTGCACCCCAAATTTATGACCTCTAGTTCTCATTCAAATTCCTACAAGCAACTAGGTTATTCCTAGGTTGATGGAATATGCTTTGGTGAGATACTTTCACTTGTTACAAAGTTGAGGTTTATTAGAATGATATTATCTTGAGTAGATGGATGCCTAGACAAAATTCTTATATGGAGAATTAAAGAAGTAAATTTTCATGGAACAACTTGAAGGATATAAGTTAAAAGGTAAAGAGAAGTTGGGTTGTAAGATGAATAGGTCTCTTTATGGGTTAAGGTAGTCCTTGTAGATGTGAAACCTAAATTTTTTCACATGTGCTACAATTGGGTTTTATAAAAAGTGATAACATGAATATCATTGAAATGATAAAACATAAATTTAGAAACTGAAAACCTAGTTGTCTAATAAGTTTGATATGAAAGCCTTAAGAGCTACTAAATATATTTTTGGAATGGAGATATGTAAAGATATAAGTTAAAGGAAAATATGGCTATACTAGAGGAAGTATCTTAAGGAAATACTTAAAAATTTAGAATGTAGAATAGTATGCCAATAAATTCACCTCTACTTCTTGTAACAAAGGTGGGTATGGAGCGATATCTTAACTTTATAGAGGATTTAAAGAAATTGAGGAAGGTTAAATATACAAGTGTGGTAGGAAATATCATGTATATGATTAATTTTAACAAGAATAGACATTGTACAAGCAATGGGAGTTCAAAGTAAATTTATGAAACAACCAGATAAAGAACATTGAGCACATCTTAAAAGATATCTTGGTAGAGTGTTGAGTGTACAAGGATTTATTGATTCTAATTGGGCTAGAGACCTACAAGTGGATATGTGTTTACTCTATTTAGTAGAATAGTAAGTTTTATGATCAAGAGGAAATAAAAAATTTGTTTATCAACTACTAAAGTAGAATATATGGCTACAACACATGCTTTTAGGGAAGTAGTTTTGTTAAAGAAGTTACGTACCAATATTATAATAAAGATTAAAATAGTATTGAAGTGTGATTTATTGAGTGTAATTAGTTTTTCCAATATTTTTTTTTAATATGTAAGAACAAAAAATATTGACAAGCAATATCATTTTGTGAGGAAGATTGATGAGAACATGAAAGTTTAGTTGGATAAAATTGGTGCTAAATAAACACTAAAAAATATTTTTAAAAAATCAAGTATAATAAAGTTCATTTGGTGTATATATGAAAAATATCAAGTGGGATAATGTTGGGACTTAGGTGATACTCACCTAGGAGAGTCCTTGTAAAAGAGTTTTATCTATAGTCTTCTTTTTGGTGGAATGCCATGAAATATGCTAAGTTTATAGTATTTTGATATATCATTTTATATTTATTAACATGAGGCAATGTTGTGACAATGTTTGAAATGTATCATATATATATATATATAGAAATGTTGTGGTAACCATCACAAGATATCTATGAGAAGAACTCACAACCACAAAAATGTTTAGTACTTGTTGGAATCATGATTAGTGATGGAAGAGCACTTGTGATAGAATTAGTGAACATGTGAGATGATATAATTGATAGATAGTGTCTTAACAGATGACACAAGATATTGTAAGTAATTTGGAATGAATTTATATTTACATATGTTGCTACAAGTGATAAGCTTGTAGTGGTGGTTATATTAAAGTATATTGATACCAAAAATGTAAGGGCTATAAATATTATTTTATAGTGTATGACAAGGAAAAAATTTACAAGGAGGTTTTCCACATGGAGACAATAATTTGTGGTTGATGTTGTTCATGTTTGAAATATTTTTACATGAATCTTGGTATTCCATGAGTTAGTTATAAACAAGGAAATTTGGTAATCCTATGAATACATCTATATAATATTTTGTGTTAATGTGCCAAGGTTATTAACTCATAATAATGGACATTATAAATAATTTATACATTTTTGATGTGTAAACAATTAAGATATCACAAAAGAAGGGTATGATATAAATTGATCCTATATAAAAGATTTTTCTAGAGATCTTGTATTGGATTAATGTTGATTCTAAATAATATAATTGTTAACATCATTTGGTGGTGGGTTTTATTCTATACTGGTTACCTACATAAAAATATATTTCTTCTATAAATTTATGACTTAATATTATTCTATTACTTTCATATGTATTGATATGTAGTTTTGGTACATGATGTTTAAGTATTAAGTGATCATATAATATTAAGAATTTATTATTCTAGTCTATTGGTCCTCTGCACTAGAGTTGAAAATATGTAATATATTTGATATATGAGCCTACAACTAAGATATTTAACCAACTAAAATCATAAATTAAAATAACATATATTTATTGATTGTAGACAAAAGAAAAAATAACAATAGAAATTAAAATCATAAACAAGTACAGATAACACACATGTTTATAATGGTTTGTCTTAAAGACTACATCCACTCTCAAAGCAGGAGAATCTCTATTTTATTAATCTTTGTTTTTTCGATTGATGAGCCTAATCGGAACTGTAATTAGGCATTTGTAGATGCCACTTTCTCAGTTCAAATCTTTGGAAGTATTCCAAACTTTTGTAAGGCAGTGAGCCTTTCTATTTTTGAGCAGTGAGCTCTAGGTAGTGTGCCTGAATGCAAGTGCATTCTCATTTTGTAGACTTTTCTTTTAAGTATACTCAGAGCATATTGTGGATTGACCTCCACCATGGTTTTTCCCCTAATAGGGTTTCCATGTAAAATTCCTTGTGTTATGGTGTTGTGGTTACTTGTCTTATCTGCATGCATTTTTATTTTGGTTAAATGTAATAAGTACTTTAAGGATCAAATTAATAAAGTTAAAAATTGCACAACATTGATTCACCCCCCCTTCTCAGTGTTGCTTGATTCCAACAATTGGTATCAGAGCCTAGTTCCTCAGAAGAAGTCCAAAATATTGGGAAGGATCTTAGAAAGTGCTTTAATGGATTCAAGTAGTCTTCAACAACAACTTATGGTGGCCCTAGATGATCTTGATCAGGAAAAATCTGAAGTCTGGGAATTACAAGAAAATCTCATGAATGTTGAGAGATTCATTGAGTCATTGAAAGAAAAAAAACAATAACTACAGGGAGAAGAGAAGGGAACTCTATGATCAGATCAAGTAGGAAGACAACAAACACATTATAGATGAACAATTGGGTCAAGCCCTGAAGGAAAAGACAAAAGAATGGAAATTTTTCTAGAGATAATGCAGTCCTAAAGCATGAGACAAAATCTATTATGATGAGGATGACCAAGGAGATTGAAGACATGAAGAAGAATGAAGAAAAGCTTGCTCAATCCTTGAAAGAGAAATTTGAAGAATGCAACCAAATTACTGATGGATTCATTTAGTTGGAACTTGAGTTGGATCAAACCAAACACAATGAGGAAGAGCTTGAAAAGTAGATTCTTGATCTTAGAGATGAACTTGCTACAACAAATGAATTCAAGGAGAACTTGAAGATTAGTTCAACCAAGCTTGATGAACTGATTAAAAGTCAGAGGACTAATGGTGACAAGCGAGGTATTGGATATGAGAAATGAGAAAGTTTTGGATTTGGAAAAATGAGATTTAGACAAGGAAATCAGATGAACAACACTGGAAGGTATCCGGTAAGCCAACCTAATGCTCAAAGATTTAATGGTAACTATTATGTTTGCAATAAATTTGGTCATATGACAGCTCAATGTAGAAGTAGAATGAATTCAAGTGGTCCATCATTCTCTGGTTAGTGCTATAATTGTAACAAGTATGGTCATAAGATAAATGAATGCACAAACATGATGAACAACTTTTATAGAGATGTTAGATGTTATACATGAAATAGATTTGGAAATATTTTTAACTAGTGCAAATCAAGAGAAAATAAGTGGAACAATTGATCTAGACAAAGAAATGTGGTGTGCTACAATTGCAACAAAACCGGTCATATTGCTAGATTTTGTAGAAGA